>JAOWCC010001781.1:0-46240 GCA_030867875.1 Actinernus sp. WN-2022 | reverse complement strand
AAACAGGAATGATGAATCAGGAATCAGGAATCGTGAATCATGAATCAGGAATGATGAATCAGGAATCAGGAATGATGAATCAGGAATCAGGAATGATGAATCAGGAATCAGGAATCAGGAATGATGAATCAGGAATGATGAATCAGGAAAGAGAAATGATGAATCAGGAATCAGGAATCGTGAATCATGAATCAGGAATGATGAATCAGGAATCAGGAATGATGAATCAGGAATCAGGAATGATGAATCAGGAATCAGGAATGATGAATCAGGAATCATGAATGATGAATCAGGAATCAGGAATCAGGAATCAGGAATGATGAATGATGAATCAGGAATCAGGAATGATGATTCAGGAATCAGGAATGATGAATCAGGAATTAGAATCAGGAGTGATTAATCAGGAATCAGGAATGATGAATCAGAATCAGGAATCGTGAATCATGAATCAGGAATGATGAATCAGGAATCAGGAATGATGAATCAGGAATCAGGAATGATGAATCAGGAATCAGGAATGATGAATCAGGAATCATGAATGATGAATCAGGAATCAGGAATCAGGAATGATGAATCAGGAATGATGAATCAGGAATGATGAATGATGAATCAGGAATGATGAATCAGGAATGATGAATCAGGAATCAGGAATCAGGAATGATGAATCAGGAATCAGGAATCAGGAATGATGAATCAGGAATGATGAATGACGAATCAGGAATGATGAATGATGAATCAGGAATGATGAATGATGAGTCAGGAATCAGGAATGATGAATCAGGAATGAATCTGAATCAGGAATCAGGAATGATGAATGATGAATCAGGAATCAGGAATGATGAATCAGGAATCAGGAGTGATTAATCAGGAATCAGGAATATGAATCAGGATCAGGAATGATCAATCAGGAATGAGGAATGATCGATCAGGAATGAGGAATGATCAATCAGGAATGAGGAATGATGAATCAGGAATGAGGATTGATGAATCAGGAATGAGGAATGATGAATCAGGAATCAGGAATGATGAATCAGGAATCAGGAATGATGAATCAGGAAAGAGGAATGATGAATCAGGAATCAGGAATCGTGAATCATGAATCAGGAATGATGAATCAGGAATAAGAATGATGATGGAATCAGGACATGATGAATCAGGAATCAGGAATGATGAATCAGGAATCATGAATGATGAATCAGGAATCAGGAATCAGGAATGATGAATCAGGAATCAGGAATGATGAATCAGGAATGATGAATGATGAATCAGGAATGATGAATGATGAATCAGGAATGATGAATGGACGAATCAGGAAACAGGAATGGTGAATGGTGAGTCACGAATCAGGAATGATGAATCATGAATGATGAATCAGGAATCTGGAATGATGAATCAGGAATCAGGAAAGATGAATCAGGAATGATGAATGATGAATCAGAATGATGAATGCTGAATCATGAATGATGAATCAGGAATCAGCAATGATGAATCAGGAATGATGAATCAGGAATGATGAATGATGAATCAGGAATGATGAATGATGAATCAGGAATGATGAATCAGGAATCAGGAATGATGAATCAGGAATCAGGAATGATCAATCAGGAATGAGGAATGATCAATCAGGAATGAGGAATGATGAATCAGGAAATGAGGATTGATGAATCAGGAATTAGGAATGATGAATCAGGAATCAGGAATGATGAATCAGGAATGATGAATCAGAAATCAGGAATGATGAATCAGGAAAGAGGAATGATGAATCAGGAATCAGGAATCGTGAATCTTGAATCAGGAATGATGAATCAGGAATCAGGAATGATGATTCAGGAATCAGGAATGATGAATCAGGAATCAGGAATGATGAATCAGGAATGATGAATGATGAGTCAGAAATCAGGAATGACGAATCAGGAATGATGAATCAGGAATCAGGAATGATGAATGATGAATCAGGAATCAGGAATGATGAATCAGGAATTAGGAAGCAGGAGTGATTAATCAGGAATCAGGAATGATGAATCAGGAATCAGGAATGATGAATCAGGAATCAGGAATGATGAATCAGGAAAGAGGAATGATGAATCAGGAATCAGGAATCGTGAATCATGAATCAGGAATGATGAATCAGGAATCAGGAATGATGAATCAGGAATCAGGAATGATGAATCAGGAATCAGGAATGATGAATCAGGAATCATGAATGATGAATCAGGAATCAGGAATCAGGAATGATGAATCAGAATCAGGAATGATGAATCAGGAATGATGAATGATGAATCAGGAATGATGAATGATGAATCAGGAATGATGAATGACGAATCAGGAAACAGGAATGGTGAATGGTGAGTCACGAATCAGGAATGATGAATCATGAATGTGATGAATCAGGAATCTGGAATGATGAATCAGGAATCAGAAAGATGAATCAGGAATGATGAATGATGAATCAGGAATGATGAATGCTGAATCATGAATGATGAATCAGGAATCAGCAATGATGAATCAGGAATGATGAATCAGGAATGATGAATGATGAATCAGGAATGATGAATGATGAATCAGGAATGATGAATCAGGAATCAGGAATGATGTATCAGGAATCAGGAATGATCAATCAGGAATGAGGAATGATCAATCAGGAATGAGGAATGATGAATCAGGAATGAGGATTGATGAATCAGGAATTAGGAATGTTGAATCAGGAATCAGGAATGATGAATCAGGAATGATGAATCAGGAATCAGGAATGATGAATCAGGAAAGAGGAATGATGAATCAGGAATCAGGAATCGTGAATCATGAATCAGGAATGATGAATCAGGAATCAGGAATGATGAATCAGGAATCAGGAATGATGAATCAGGAATCAGGAATGATGAATCAGGAATGATGAATGATGAGTCAGAAATCAGGAATGATGAATCAGGAATGATGAATCAGGAATCAGGAATGATGAATGATGAATCAGGAATCAGGAATGATGAATCAGGAATTAGGAATCAGGAGTGATTAATCAGGAATCAGGAATGATGAATCAGGAATCAGGAATGATGAATCAGGAATGAGGAATGATCAATCAGGAATGATGAATGATGAATCAGGAATCAGGAATGATGAATCAGGAATCAGGAATGATGAATCATGAATCAGGAGTGATTAATCAGGAATGAGGAATGATGAATCAGGAATGAGGAATGATGAATCAGGAATCAGGAATGATGAATCAGGAATGATGAATCAGGAATCAGGAATGATGAATCAGGAAAGAGGAATGATGAATCAGGAATCAGGAATGATGAATCAGGAATCAGGAATGATGAATCAGAATGATGAATCAGGAATGATGAATCAGGAATCAGGAATCAGGAATCAGGAATCAGGAATCAGGAATCAGGAATCAGGAATCAGGAATGATGAATGACGAATCAGAAATGATGAATGATGAATGATGAATCAGGAATGATGAATCAGGAATCAGGAATCAGGAATGATGAATGATGAGTCAGGAATCAGGAATGATGAATGATGAGTCAGGAATCAGGAATGATGAATCAGGAATGATGAATCAGTAATCTGGAATGATGAATCAGGAATCAGGAATGATGAATCCGGAATGATGAATGATGAATCAGGAATGATGAATGATGAATCAGGAATCAGGAATCAGGAATGATGAATCAGGAATGATGAATCAGGAAAGAGAAATGATGAATCAGGAATCAGGAATCGTGAATCAGGAATCAGGAATGATGAGTCAGGAATCAGGAATGATGAATCAGGAATCAGGAATGATGAATCAGAATCAGGAATGATGAATCAGGAATGATGAATCAGGCATCAGGAATCAAGAATGATGAATCAGGAATGATGAATCAGGAATCAGGAATGATGAATCAGGAAAGAAGAATGATGAATCAGGAATCAGGAACCGTGAATCATGAATCAGGAATGATGAATCAGGAATCAGGAATGATGAATCAGAATCAGGAATGATGAATCAGGAATGATGAATGATGAATCAGGAATCAGGGATGATGAATCAGGAATCAGGAATCAGGAGTGATTAATCAGGAATGATGAATCAGGAATCAGGAATCAGGAGTGATGAAACAGGAATGATGAATGATGAATCAGGAATGATGAATGATGGAATGAGGAAATGATGAATCAGGAATCAGGAATGATGAATCAGGAATCAGGAATGATCAATGAGGAATGAGGAATGATCAATCAGGAATGAGGAATGATGAATCAGGAATCAGGAATGATGAATCAGGAAAGAAGAATGATGAATCAGGAATCAGGAATCGTGAATCATGAATCAGGAATGATGAATCAGGAATCAGGAATGATGAATCAGGAATCAGGAATGATGAATCAGGAATCATGAATGATGAATCAGGAATGATGAATCAGGAAAGAGGAATGATGAATCAGGAATCAGGAATCGTGAATCATGAATCAGGAATGATGAATCAGGAATCAGGAATGATGAATCAGGAATCAGAATGATGAATCAGGAATCAGGAATCAAGGAATGATGAATCAGGAATGATGAATCAGAAACAGGAATGATGAATCAGGAATCAGGAATCGTGAATCATGAATCAGGAATGATGAATCAGGAATCAGAATGATGAATCAGGAATCAGGAATGATGAATCAGGAATCAGGAATCAGGAATGATGAATCAGGAATGATGAATCAGGAAAGAGAAATGATGAATCAGGAATCAGGAATCGTGAATCATGAATCAGGAATGATGAATCAGGAATCAGGAATGATGAATCAGGAATCAGGAATGATGAATCAGGAATCAGGAATGATGAATCAGGAATCAGGAATGATGAATCAGGAATCATGATGATGAATCAGGAATCAGGAATCAGGAATCAGGAATGATGAATGATGAATCAGGAATCAGGAATGATGATTCAGAATCAGGAATGATGAATCAGGAATAGGAATCAGGAGTGATTAATCAGGAATCAGGAATGATGAATTAGGAATCAGGAATCGTGAATCATGAATCAGGAATGATGAATCAGGAATCAGGAATGATGAATCAGGAATCAGGAATGATGAATCAGGAATCAGGAATGATGAATCAGGAATCATGAATGATGAATCAGGAATCAGGAATCAGGAATGATGAATCAGGAATGATGAATCAGGAATGTGAATGATGAATCAGGAATGATGAATCAGGAATGATGAATCAGGAATCAGGAATCAGGAATGATGAATCAGGAATCAGGAATCAGGAATGATGAATCAGGAATGATGAATGACGAATCAGGAATGATGAATGATGAATCAGGAATGATGAATGATGAGTCAGGAATCAGGAATGATGAATCAGGAATGATGAATCAGGAATCAGGAATCAGGAATGATGAATGATGAATCAGGAATCAGGAATCAGGAATGATGAATCAGGAATCAGGAGTGATTAATCAGGAATCAGGAATGATGAATCAGGAATCAGGAATGATCAATCAGAATGAGGAATGATCGATCAGGAATGAGAATGATCAATCAAGGAATGAGGAATGATGAATCAGGAATGAGGATGATGAATCAGGAATGAGGAATGATGAATCAGGAATCAGGAATGATGAATCAGGAATCAGGAATGATGAATCAGGAAAGAGGAATGATGAATCAGGAATCAGGAATCGTGAATCATGAATCAGGAATCGTGAATCAGGAATCAGGAATGATGAATCAGGAATCAGGAATGATGAATCAGGAATCAGGAATGTATGAATCAGGAATCATGAATGATGAATCAGGAATCAGGAATCAGGAATGATGAATCAGGAATCAGGAATGATGAATCAGGAATGATGAATGATGAATCAGGAATGATGGATGATGAATCAGGAATGATGAATGACGAATCAGGAAACAGGAATGGTGAATGGTGAGTCACGAATCAGGAATGATGAATCATGAATGATGAATCAGGAATCTGGAATGATGAATCAGGAATCAGGAAAGATGAATCAGGAATGATGAATGATGAATCAGGAATGATGAATGCTGAATCATGAATGATGAATCAGGAATCAGCAATGATGAATCAGGAATGATGAATCAGGAATGATGAATGATGAATCAGGAATGATGAATGATGAATCAGAATGATGAATCAGGAATCAGGAATGATGAATCAGGAATCAGGAATGATCAATCAGGAATGAGGAATGATCAATCAGGAATGATGAATCAGGAATGAGGATTGATGAATCAGGAATTAGGAATGATGAATCAGGAATCAGGAATGATGAATCAGGAATGATGAATCAGGAATCAGGAATGATGAATCAGGAAAGAGGAATGATGAATCAGGAATCAGGAATCGTGAATCTTGAATCAGGAATGATGAATCAGGAATCAGGAATGATGAATCAGGAATCAGGAATGATGAATCAGGAATCAGGAATGATGAATCAGGAATGATGAATGATGAGTCAGAAATCAGGAATGACGAATCAGGAATGATGAATCAGGAATCAGGAATGATGAATGATGAATCAGGAATCAGGAATGATGAATCAGGAATTAGGAAGCAGGAGTGATTAATCAGGAATCAGGAATGATGAATCAGGAATCAGGAATGATGAATCAGGAATCAGGAATGATGAATCAGGAAAGAGGAATGATGAATCAGGAATCAGGAATCGTGAATCATGAATCAGGAATGATGAATGATGAATCAGGAATGATGAATGACGAATCAGGAAACAGGAAATGGTGAATGGTGAGTCACGAATCAGGAATGATGAATCATGAATGATGAATCAGGAATCTGGAATGATGAATCAGGAATCAGGAAAGATGAATCAGGCAATGATGAATGATGAATCAGGAATGATGAATGCTGAATCATGAATGATGAATCAGGAATCAGCAATGATGAATCAGGAATGATGAATCAGGAATGATGAATGATGAATCAGGAATGATGAATGATGAATCAGGAATGATGAATCAGGAATCAGGAATGATGAATCAGGAATCAGGAATGATCAATCAGGAATGAGGAATGATCAATCAGGAATGAGGAAATGATGAATCAGGAACGAGGATTGATGAATCAGGAATTAGGAATGTTGAATCAGGAATCAGGAATGATGAATCAGGAATGATGAATCAGGAATCAGGAATGATGAATCAGGAAAGAGGAATGATGAATCAGGAATCAGGAATCGTGAATCATGAATCAGGAATGATGAATCAGGAATCAGGAATGATGAATCAGGAATCAGGAATGATGAATCAGGAATCAGGAATGATGAATCAGGAATGATGAATGATGAGTCAGAAATCAGGAATGATGAATCAGGAAAGATGACTCAGGAATCAGGAATGATGAATGATGAATCAGGAATCAGGAATGATGAATCAGGAATTAGGAATCAGGAGTGATTAATCAGGAATCAGGAATGATGAATCAGGAATCAGGAATGATGAATCAGGAATGAGGAATGATCAATCAGGAATGATGAATGATGAATCAGGAATCAGGAATGATTGAATCAGGAATCAGGAATGATGAATCATGAATCAGGAGTGATTAATCAGGAATGAGAAATGATGAATCAGGAATGAGGAATGATGAATCAGGAATCAGGAATGATGAATCAGGAATGATGAATCAGGAATCAGGAATGATGAATCAGGAATCAGGAATGATGAATCAGGAATCAGGAATGATGAATCAGGAATCATGAATGATGAATCAGGAAAGAGGAATGATGAATCAGGAATCAGGAATCGTGAATCATGAATCAGGAATGATGAATCAGGAATGAGGATTGATGAATCAGGAATGAGGAATGATGAATCAGGAATCAGGAATGATGAATCAGGACTCAGGAATGATGAATCAGGAAAGAGGAATGATGAATCAGAATCAGGAATGATGAATCAGGAATCAGGAATGATGAATCAGGAATCATGAATGATGAATCAGGAAAGAGGAATGATGAATCAGGAATCAGGAATCGTGAATCATGAATCAGGAATGATGAATCAGGAATGAGGATTGATGAATCAGGAATGAGGAATGATGAATCAGGAATCAGGAATGATGAATCAGGACTCAGGAATGATGAATCAGGAAAGAGGAATGATGAATCAGGAATCAGGATTCGTGAATCATGAATCAGGAATGATGAATCAGGAATCAGGAATGATGAATCAGGAATCAGGAATGATGAATCAGGAATCATGAATTATGAATCAGGAATGATGAATGATGAGTCAGAAATCAGGAATGATGAATCAGGAATGATGAATGATGAATCAGGAATGATGAATCAGGAATCAGGAATGATGAATCAGGAATCAGGAATGATGAATCAGGAATCAGGAATGATCAATCAGGAATGAGGAATGATGAATCAGGAATGAGGATTGATGAATCAGGAATTAGGAATGATGAATCAGGAATCAGGAATGATGAATCAGGAATGATGAATCAGGAATCAGGAATGATGAATCAGGAAAGAGGAATGATGAATCAGGAATCAGGAATCGTGAATCTTGAATCAGGAATGATGAATCAGGAATCAGGAATGATGAATCAGGAATGATGAATGATGAATCAGGAATCAGGGATGATGAATCAGGAATCAGGAATCAGGAGTGATTAATCAGGAATGATGAATCAGGAATCAGGAATCAGGAGTGATGAATCAGGAATGATGAATGATGAATCAGGAATGATGAATGATGAATGAGGAATGATGAATCAGGAATCAGGAATGATGAATCAGGAATCAGGAATGATCAATCAGGAATGAGGAATGATCAATCAGGAATGAGGAATGATGAATCAGGAATCAGGAATGATGAATCAGGAAAGAAGAATGATGAATCAGGAATCAGGAATCGTGAATCATGAATCAGGAATGATGAATCAGGAATCAGGAATGATGAATCAGGAATCAGGAATGATGAATCAGGAATCATGAATGATGAATCAGGAATGATGAATCAGGAAAGAGGAATGATGAATCAGGAATCAGGAATCGTGAATCATGAATCAGGAATGATGAATCAGGAATCAGGAATGATGAATCAGGAATCAGGAATGATGAATCAGGAATCAGGAATCAGGAATGATGAATCAGGAATGATGAATCAGGAAACAGGAATGATGAATCAGGAATCAGGAATCGTGAATCATGAATCAGGAATGATGAATCAGGAATCAGGAATGATGAATCAGGAATCAGGAATGATGAATCAGGAATCAGGAATCAGGAATGATGAATCAGGAATGATGAATCAGGAAAGAGAAATGATGAATCAGGAATCAGGAATCGTGAATCATGAATCAGGAATGATGAATCAGGAATCAGGAATGATGAATCAGGAATCAGGAATGATGAATCAGGAATCAGGAATGATGAATCAGGAATCATGAATGATGAATCAGGAATCAGGAATCAGGAATCAGGAATGATGAATGATGAATCAGGAATCAGGAATGATGATTCAGGAATCAGGAATGATGAATCAGGAATTAGGAATCAGGAGTGATTAATCAGGAATCAGGAATGATGAATCAGGAATCAGGAATCGTGAATCATGAATCAGGAATGATGAATCAGGAATCAGGAATGATGAATCAGGAATCAGGAATGATGAATCAGGAATCAGGAATGATGAATCAGGAATCATGAATGATGAATCAGGAATCAGGAATCAGGAATGATGAATCAGGAATGATGAATCAGGAATGATGAATGATGAATCAGGAATGATGAATCAGGAATGATGAATCAGGAATCAGGAATCAGGAATGATGAATCAGGAATCAGGAATCAGGAATGATGAATCAGGAATGATGAATGACGAATCAGGAATGATGAATGATGAATCAGGAATGATGAATGATGAGTCAGGAATCAGGAATGATGAATCAGGAATGATGAATCAGGAATCAGGAATCAGGAATGATGAATGATGAATCAGGAATCAGGAATGATGAATCAGGAATCAGGAGTGATTAATCAGGAATCAGGAATGATGAATCAGGAATCAGGAATGATCAATCAGGAATGAGGAATGATCGATCAGGAATGAGGAATGATCAATCAGGAATGAGGAATGATGAATCAGGAATGAGGATTGATGAATCAGGAATGAGGAATGATGAATCAGGAATCAGGAATGATGAATCAGGAATCAGGAATGATGAATCAGGAAAGAGGAATGATGAATCAGGAATCAGGAATCGTGAATCATGAATCAGGAATGATGAATCAGGAATCAGGAATGATGAATCAGGAATCAGGAATGATGAATCAGGAATCAGGAATGATGAATCAGGAATCATGAATGATGAATCAGGAATCAGGAATCAGGAATGATGAATCAGGAATCAGGAATGATGAATCAGGAATGATGAATGATGAATCAGGAATGATGAATGATGAATCAGGAATGATGAATGACGAATCAGGAAACAGGAATGGTGAATGGTGAGTCACGAATCAGGAATGATGAATCATGAATGATGAATCAGGAATCTGGAATGATGAATCAGGAATCAGGAAAGATGAATCAGGAATGATGAATGATGAATCAGGAATGATGAATGCTGAATCATGAATGATGAATCAGGAATCAGCAATGATGAATCAGGAATGATGAATCAGGAATGATGAATGATGAATCAGGAATGATGAATGATGAATCAGGAATGATGAATCAGGAATCAGGAATGATGAATCAGGAATCAGGAATGATCAATCAGGAATGAGGAATGATCAATCAGGAATGAGGAATGATGAATCAGGAATGAGGATTGATGAATCAGGAATTAGGAATGATGAATCAGGAATCAGGAATGATGAATCAGGAATGATGAATCAGAAATCAGGAATGATGAATCAGGAAAGAGGAATGATGAATCAGGAATCAGGAATCGTGAATCTTGAATCAGGAATGATGAATCAGGAATCAGGAATGATGATTCAGGAATCAGGAATGATGAATCAGGAATCAGGAATGATGAATCAGGAATGATGAATGATGAGTCAGAAATCAGGAATGACGAATCAGGAATGATGAATCAGGAATCAGGAATGATGAATGATGAATCAGGAATCAGGAATGATGAATCAGGAATTAGGAAGCAGGAGTGATTAATCAGGAATCAGGAATGATGAATCAGGAATCAGGAATGATGAATCAGGAATCAGGAATGATGAATCAGGAAAGAGGAATGATGAATCAGGAATCAGGAATCGTGAATCATGAATCAGGAATGATGAATCAGGAATCAGGAATGATGAATCAGGAATCAGGAATGATGAATCAGGAATCAGGAATGATGAATCAGGAATCATGAATGATGAATCAGGAATCAGGAATCAGGAATGATGAATCAGGAATCAGGAATGATGAATCAGGAATGATGAATGATGAATCAGGAATGATGAATGATGAATCAGGAATGATGAATGACGAATCAGGAAACAGGAATGGTGAATGGTGAGTCACGAATCAGGAATGATGAATCATGAATGATGAATCAGGAATCTGGAATGATGAATCAGGAATCAGGAAAGATGAATCAGGAATGATGAATGATGAATCAGGAATGATGAATGCTGAATCATGAATGATGAATCAGGAATCAGCAATGATGAATCAGGAATGATGAATCAGGAATGATGAATGATGAATCAGGAATGATGAATGATGAATCAGGAATGATGAATCAGGAATCAGGAATGATGTATCAGGAATCAGGAATGATCAATCAGGAATGAGGAATGATCAATCAGGAATGAGGAATGATGAATCAGGAATGAGGATTGATGAATCAGGAATTAGGAATGTTGAATCAGGAATCAGGAATGATGAATCAGGAATGATGAATCAGGAATCAGGAATGATGAATCAGGAAAGAGGAATGATGAATCAGGAATCAGGAATCGTGAATCATGAATCAGGAATGATGAATCAGGAATCAGGAATGATGAATCAGGAATCAGGAATGATGAATCAGGAATCAGGAATGATGAATCAGGAATGATGAATGATGAGTCAGAAATCAGGAATGATGAATCAGGAATGATGAATCAGGAATCAGGAATGATGAATGATGAATCAGGAATCAGGAATGATGAATCAGGAATTAGGAATCAGGAGTGATTAATCAGGAATCAGGAATGATGAATCAGGAATCAGGAATGATGAATCAGGAATGAGGAATGATCAATCAGGAATGATGAATGATGAATCAGGAATCAGGAATGATGAATCAGGAATCAGGAATGATGAATCATGAATCAGGAGTGATTAATCAGGAATGAGGAATGATGAATCAGGAATGAGGAATGATGAATCAGGAATCAGGAATGATGAATCAGGAATGATGAATCAGGAATCAGGAATGATGAATCAGGAAAGAGGAATGATGAATCAGGAATCAGGAATGATGAATCAGGAATCAGGAATGATGAATCAGGAATGATGAATCAGGAATGATGAATCAGGAATCAGGAATCAGGAATCAGGAATCAGGAATCAGGAATCAGGAATCAGGAATCAGGAATGATGAATGACGAATCAGAAATGATGAATGATGAATGATGAATCAGGAATGATGAATCAGGAATCAGGAATCAGGAATGATGAATGATGAGTCAGGAATCAGGAATGATGAATGATGAGTCAGGAATCAGGAATGATGAATCAGGAATGATGAATCAGTAATCTGGAATGATGAATCAGGAATCAGGAATGATGAATCCGGAATGATGAATGATGAATCAGGAATGATGAATGATGAATCAGGAATCAGGAATCAGGAATGATGAATCAGGAATGATGAATCAGGAAAGAGAAATGATGAATCAGGAATCAGGAATCGTGAATCAGGAATCAGGAATGATGAGTCAGGAATCAGGAATGATGAATCAGGAATCAGGAATGATGAATCAGGAATCAGGAATGATGAATCAGGAATGATGAATCAGGCATCAGGAATCAAGAATGATGAATCAGGAATGATGAATCAGGAATCAGGAATGATGAATCAGGAAAGAAGAATGATGAATCAGGAATCAGGAACCGTGAATCATGAATCAGGAATGATGAATCAGGAATCAGGAATGATGAATCAGGAATCAGGAATGATGAATCAGGAATGATGAATGATGAATCAGGAATCAGGGATGATGAATCAGGAATCAGGAATCAGGAGTGATTAATCAGGAATGATGAATCAGGAATCAGGAATCAGGAGTGATGAATCAGGAATGATGAATGATGAATCAGGAATGATGAATGATGAATGAGGAATGATGAATCAGGAATCAGGAATGATGAATCAGGAATCAGGAATGATCAATGAGGAATGAGGAATGATCAATCAGGAATGAGGAATGATGAATCAGGAATCAGGAATGATGAATCAGGAAAGAAGAATGATGAATCAGGAATCAGGAATCGTGAATCATGAATCAGGAATGATGAATCAGGAATCAGGAATGATGAATCAGGAATCAGGAATGATGAATCAGGAATCATGAATGATGAATCAGGAATGATGAATCAGGAAAGAGGAATGATGAATCAGGAATCAGGAATCGTGAATCATGAATCAGGAATGATGAATCAGGAATCAGGAATGATGAATCAGGAATCAGGAATGATGAATCAGGAATCAGGAATCAGGAATGATGAATCAGGAATGATGAATCAGGAAACAGGAATGATGAATCAGGAATCAGGAATCGTGAATCATGAATCAGGAATGATGAATCAGGAATCAGGAATGATGAATCAGGAATCAGGAATGATG
Organism: Actinernus sp. WN-2022; assembly: GCA_030867875.1. NCBI lineage: Eukaryota > Metazoa > Cnidaria > Anthozoa > Actiniaria > Actinernidae > Actinernus > Actinernus sp. WN-2022. The sequence goes on along the minus strand of JAOWCC010001781.1, from coordinate 32,403 downwards.
AATCAGGAATCAGGAATCAGGAATGATGAATCAGGAATGATGAATCAGGAAAGAGAAATGATGAATCAGGAATCAGGAATCGTGAATCATGAATCAGGAATGATGAATCAGGAATCAGGAATGATGAATCAGGAATCAGGAATGATGAATCAGGAATCAGGAATGATGAATCAGGAATCAGGAATGATGAATCAGGAATCATGAATGATGAATCAGGAATCAGGAATCAGGAATCAGGAATGATGAATGATGAATCAGGAATCAGGAATGATGATTCAGGAATCAGGAATGATGAATCAGGAATTAGGAATCAGGAGTGATTAATCAGGAATCAGGAATGATGAATTAGGAATCAGGAATCGTGAATCATGAATCAGGAATGATGAATCAGGAATCAGGAATGATGAATCAGGAATCAGGAATGATGAATCAGGAATCATGAATGATGAATCAGGAATCAGGAATCAGGAATGATGAATCAGGAATGATGAATCAGGAATGATGAATGATGAATCAGGAATGATGAATCAGGAATGATGAATCAGGAATCAGGAATCAGGAATGATGAATCAGGAATCAGGAATCAGGAATGATGAATCAGGAATGATGAATGACGAATCAGGAATGATGAATGATGAATCAGGAATGATGAATGATGAGTCAGGAATCAGGAATGATGAATCAGGAATGATGAATCAGGAATCAGGAATCAGGAATGATGAATGATGAATCAGGAATCAGGAATCAGGAATGATGAATCAGGAATCAGGAGTGATTAATCAGGAATCAGGAATGATGAATCAGGAATCAGGAATGATCAATCAGGAATGAGGAATGATCGATCAGGAATGAGGAATGATCAATCAGGAATGAGGAATGATGAATCAGGAATGAGGATTGATGAATCAGGAATGAGGAATGATGAATCAGGAATCAGGAATGATGAATCAGGAATCAGGAATGATGAATCAGGAAAGAGGAATGATGAATCAGGAATCAGGAATCGTGAATCATGAATCAGGAATCGTGAATCAGGAATCAGGAATGATGAATCAGGAATCAGGAATGATGAATCAGGAATCAGGAATGATGAATCAGGAATCATGAATGATGAATCAGGAATCAGGAATCAGGAATGATGAATCAGGAATCAGGAATGATGAATCAGGAATGATGAATGATGAATCAGGAATGATGGATGATGAATCAGGAATGATGAATGACGAATCAGGAAACAGGAATGGTGAATGGTGAGTCACGAATCAGGAATGATGAATCATGAATGATGAATCAGGAATCTGGAATGATGAATCAGGAATCAGGAAAGATGAATCAGGAATGATGAATGATGAATCAGGAATGATGAATGCTGAATCATGAATGATGAATCAGGAATCAGCAATGATGAATCAGGAATGATGAATCAGGAATGATGAATGATGAATCAGGAATGATGAATGATGAATCAGGAATGATGAATCAGGAATCAGGAATGATGAATCAGGAATCAGGAATGATCAATCAGGAATGAGGAATGATCAATCAGGAATGATGAATCAGGAATGAGGATTGATGAATCAGGAATTAGGAATGATGAATCAGGAATCAGGAATGATGAATCAGGAATGATGAATCAGGAATCAGGAATGATGAATCAGGAAAGAGGAATGATGAATCAGGAATCAGGAATCGTGAATCTTGAATCAGGAATGATGAATCAGGAATCAGGAATGATGAATCAGGAATCAGGAATGATGAATCAGGAATCAGGAATGATGAATCAGGAATGATGAATGATGAGTCAGAAATCAGGAATGACGAATCAGGAATGATGAATCAGGAATCAGGAATGATGAATGATGAATCAGGAATCAGGAATGATGAATAAGGAATTAGGAAGCAGGAGTGATTAATCAGGAATCAGGAATGATGAATCAGGAATCAGGAATGATGAATCAGGAATCAGGAATGATGAATCAGGAAAGAGGAATGATGAATCAGGAATCAGGAATCGTGAATCATGAATCAGGAATGATGAATGATGAATCAGGAATGATGAATGACGAATCAGGAAACAGGAATGGTGAATGGTGAGTCACGAATCAGGAATGATGAATCATGAATGATGAATCAGGAATCTGGAATGATGAATCAGGAATCAGGAAAGATGAATCAGGAATGATGAATGATGAATCAGGAATGATGAATGCTGAATCATGAATGATGAATCAGGAATCAGCAATGATGAATCAGGAATGATGAATCAGGAATGATGAATGATGAATCAGGAATGATGAATGATGAATCAGGAATGATGAATCAGGAATCAGGAATGATGAATCAGGAATCAGGAATGATCAATCAGGAATGAGGAATGATCAATCAGGAATGAGGAATGATGAATCAGGAATGAGGATTGATGAATCAGGAATTAGGAATGTTGAATCAGGAATCAGGAATGATGAATCAGGAATGATGAATCAGGAATCAGGAATGATGAATCAGGAAAGAGGAATGATGAATCAGGAATCAGGAATCGTGAATCATGAATCAGGAATGATGAATCAGGAATCAGGAATGATGAATCAGGAATCAGGAATGATGAATCAGGAATCAGGAATGATGAATCAGGAATGATGAATGATGAGTCAGAAATCAGGAATGATGAATCAGGAAAGATGACTCAGGAATCAGGAATGATGAATGATGAATCAGGAATCAGGAATGATGAATCAGGAATTAGGAATCAGGAGTGATTAATCAGGAATCAGGAATGATGAATCAGGAATCAGGAATGATGAATCAGGAATGAGGAATGATCAATCAGGAATGATGAATGATGAATCAGGAATCAGGAATGATGAATCAGGAATCAGGAATGATGAATCATGAATCAGGAGTGATTAATCAGGAATGAGGAATGATGAATCAGGAATGAGGAATGATGAATCAGGAATCAGGAATGATGAATCAGGAATGATGAATCAGGAATCAGGAATGATGAATCAGGAATCAGGAATGATGAATCAGGAATCAGGAATGATGAATCAGGAATCACGAATGATGAATCAGGAAAGAGGAATGATGAATCAGGAATCAGGAATCGTGAATCATGAATCAGGAATGATGAATCAGGAATGAGGATTGATGAATCAGGAATGAGGAATGATGAATCAGGAATCAGGAATGATGAATCAGGACTCAGGAATGATGAATCAGGAAAGAGGAATGATGAATCAGGAATCAGGAATGATGAATCAGGAATCAGGAATGATGAATCAGGAATCATGAATGATGAATCAGGAAAGAGGAATGATGAATCAGGAATCAGGAATCGTGAATCATGAATCAGGAATGATGAATCAGGAATGAGGATTGATGAATCAGGAATGAGGAATGATGAATCAGGAATCAGGAATGATGAATCAGGACTCAGGAATGATGAATCAGGAAAGAGGAATGATGAATCAGGAATCAGGATTCGTGAATCATGAATCAGGAATGATGAATCAGGAATCAGGAATGATGAATCAGGAATCAGGAATGATGAATCAGGAATCATGAATTATGAATCAGGAATGATGAATGATGAGTCAGAAATCAGGAATGATGAATCAGGAATGATGAATGATGAATCAGGAATGATGAATCAGGAATCAGGAATGATGAATCAGGAATCATGAATGATCAATCAGGAATCAGGAATGATGAATCAGGAATGATGAATCAGGAATCAGAAATGATGAATCAGGAATGATGAATGATGAATCAGGAATGATGAATCAGGAAAGAGGTATGATGAATCAGGAATCAGGAATGATGAATCAGGACTCAGGAATGATGAATCAGGAAAGAGGAATGATGAATCAGGAATCAGGAATCGTGAATCATGAATCAGGAATGATGAATCAGGAATCAGGAATCAGGAATGATGAATCAGGAATCAGGAATGATGAATCAGGAATTATGAATCAGGAATGATGAGTCAGAAATCAGGAATGATGAATCAGGAATGATGAATCAGGAATCAGGAATGATGAATCAGGAATCAGGAATCGTGAATCATGAATCAGGAATGATGAATCAGGATTGAGGATTGATGAATCAGGAATGAGGAATGATGAATCAGGAATCAGGAATGATGAATCAGGACTCAGGAATGATGAATCAGGAAAGAGGAATGATGAATCAGGAATCAGGAATCGTGAATCATGAATCAGGAATGATGAATCAGGAATCAGGAATGATGAATCAGGAATCAGGAATGATGAATCAGGAATGATGAATGATGAGTCAGAAATCAGGAATGATGAATCAGGAATGATGAATCAGGAATCAGGAATGATGAATGATGAATCAGGAATCAGGAATGATGAATCAGGAATTAGGAATCAGGAGTGATTAATCAGGAATCAGGAATGATGAATCAGGAATCAGGAATGATGAATCAGGAATGAGGAATGATCAATCAGGAATGATGAATGATGAATCAGGAATCAGGAATGATGAATCAGGAATCAGGAATGATGAATCATGAATCAGGAGTGATTAATCAGGAATGAGGAATGATGAATCAGGAATGAGGAATGATGAATCAGGAATCAGGAATGATGAATCAGGAATGATGAATCAGGAATCAGGAATGATGAATCAGGAAAGAGTAATGATGAATCAGGAATCAGGAATGATGAATCAGGAATCAGGAATGATGAATCAGGAATCAGGAATGATGAATCAGGAATCAGGAATGATGAATCAGGAATCATGAATGATGAATCAGGAAAGAGGAATGATGAATCAGGAATCAGGAATCGTGAATCATGAATCAGGAATGATGAATCAGGAATGAGGATTGATGAATCAGGAATGAGGAATGATGAATCAGGAATCAGGAATGATGAATCAGGACTCAGGAATGATGAATCAGGAAAGAGGAATGATGAATCAGGAATCAGGAATGATGAATCAGGAATCAGGAATGATGAATCAGGAATCATGAATGATGAATCAGGAAAGAGGAATGATGAATCAGGAATCAGGAATCGTGAATCATGAATCAGGAATGATGAATCAGGAATGAGGATTGATGAATCAGGAATGAGGAATGATGAATCAGGAATCAGGAATGATGAATCAGGACTCAGGAATGATGAATCAGGAAAGAGGAATGATGAATCAGGAATCAGGATTCGTGAATCATGAATCAGGAATGATGAATCAGGAATCAGGAATGATGAATCAGGAATCAGGAATGATGAATCAGGAATCATGAATTATGAATCAGGAATGATGAATGATGAGTCAGAAATCAGGAATGATGAATCAGGAATGATGAATCAGGAATCAGGAATGATGAATGATGAATCAGGAATGATGAATCAGGAATCAGGAATGATGAATCAGGAATCATGAATGATCAATCAGGAATCAGGAATGATGAATCAGGAATGATGAATCAGGACTCAGGAATGATGAATCAGGAAAGAGGAATGATGAATCAGGAATCAGGAATCGTGAATCATGAATCAGGAATGATGAATCAGGAATCAGGAATGATGAATCAGGAATCAGGAATGATGAATCAGGAATGATGAATGATGAGTCAGAAATCAGGAATGATGAATCAGGAATGATGAATCAGGAATCAGGAATGATGAATGATGAATCAGGAATCAGGAATGATGAATCAGGAATTAGGAATCAGGAGTGATTAATCAGGAATCAGGAATGATGAATCAGGAATCAGGAATGATGAATCAGGAATGAGGAATGATCAATCAGGAATGATGAATGATGAATCAGGAATCAGGAATGATGAATCAGGAATCAGGAATGATGAATCATGAATCAGGAGTGATTAATCAGGAATGAGGAATGATGAATCAGGAATGAGGAATGATGAATCAGGAATCAGGAATGATGAATCAGGAATGATGAATCAGGAATCAGGAATGATGAATCAGGAAAGAGTAATGATGAATCAGGAATCAGGAATGATGAATCAGGAATCAGGAATGATGAATCAGGAATCAGGAATGATGAATCAGGAATCAGGAATGATGAATCAGGAATCATGAATGATGAATCAGGAAAGAGGAATGATGAATCAGGAATCAGGAATCGTGAATCATGAATCAGGAATGATGAATCAGGAATGAGGATTGATGAATCAGGAATGAGGAATGATGAATCAGGAATCAGGAATGATGAATCAGGACTCAGGAATGATGAATCAGGAAAGAGGAATGATGAATCAGGAATCAGGAATGATGAATCAGGAATCAGGAATGATGAATCAGGAATCATGAATGATGAATCAGGAAAGAGGAATGATGAATCAGGAATCAGGAATCGTGAATCATGAATCAGGAATGATGAATCAGGAATGAGGATTGATGAATCAGGAATGAGGAATGATGAATCAGGAATCAGGAATGATGAATCAGGACTCAGGAATGATGAATCAGGAAAGAGGAATGATGAATCAGGAATCAGGATTCGTGAATCATGAATCAGGAATGATGAATCAGGAATCAGGAATGATGAATCAGGAATCAGGAATGATGAATCAGGAATCATGAATTATGAATCAGGAATGATGAATGATGAGTCAGAAATCAGGAATGATGAATCAGGAATGATGAATCAGGAATCAGGAATGATGAATGATGAATCAGGAATGATGAATCAGGAATCAGGAATGATGAATCAGGAATCATGAATGATCAATCAGGAATCAGGAATGATGAATCAGGAATGATGAATCAGGAATCAGAAATGATGAATCAGGAATGATGAATGATGAATCAGGAATGATGAATCAGGAAAGAGGTATGATGAATCAGGAATCAGGAATGATGAATCAGGACTCAGGAATGATGAATCAGGAAAGAGGAATGATGAATCAGGAATCAGGAATCGTGAATCATGAATCAGGAATGATGAATCAGGAATCAGGAATCAGGAATGATGAATCAGGAATCAGGAATGATGAATCAGGAATTATGAATCAGGAATGATGAGTCAGAAATCAGGAATGATGAATCAGGAATGATGAATCAGGAATCAGGAATGATGAATCAGGAATCAGGAATCGTGAATCATGAATCAGGAATGATGAATCAGGATTGAGGATTGATGAATCAGGAATGAGGAATGATGAATCAGGAATCAGGAATGATGAATCAGGACTCAGGAATGATGAATCAGGAAAGAGGAATGATGAATCAGGAATCAGGAATCGTGAATCATGAATCAGGAATGATGAATCAGGAATCAGGAATGATGAATCAGGAATCAGGAATGATGAATCAGGAATCAGGAATTATGAATCAGGAATGATGAATGATGAGTCAGAAATCAGGAATGATGGATCAGGAATGATGAATCAGGAATCAGGAATGATGAATGATGAATCAGGAATGATGAATCAGGAATCAGGAATGATGAATCAGGAATGATGAATGATGAATCAGGAATGATGAATCAGGAAAGAGGTATGATGAATCAGGAATCAGGAATGATGAATCAGGAATGATGAATCAGGAATCAGAAATGATGAATCAGGAATGATGAATGATGAATCAGGAATGATGAATCAGGAAAGAGGTATGATGAATCAGGAATCAGGAATGATGAATCAGGAATCAGGAATGATGAATCAGGAAAGAGGAATGATGAATCAGGAATCAGGAATCGTGAATCATGAATCAGGAATGATGAATCAGGTATGATGAATGATGAATCAGGAATCAGGAATGATGAATCAGGAATAAGGAATGAAGAATGATGAATCAGGAATGATGAATCAGGAATGATGAATCAGGAATCAGGAATCAGGAATGATGAATCAGGAATCAGGAATCAGGAATGATGAATCAGGAATGATGAATCAGGAATCAGGAATCAGGAATGATGAATCAGGAATGATGAATCAGGAATCAGGAATGATGAATCAGGAATGATGAATGATGAATCAGGAATGATGAATCAGGAATGATGACTCAGGAATCAGGAATCAGGAATGATGAATCAGGAATGATGAATCAGGAATCAGGAATCAGGAATGATGAATGATGAATGATGAATCAGGAATGATGAATGATGAATCAGGAATGATGAATCAGGAATCAGGAATCAGGAATGATGAATCAGGAATGATGAATCAGGAAAGAGGAATGATGAATCAGGAATCAGGAATCGTGAATCATGAATCAGGAATGATGAATCAGGAATCAGGAATGATGAATCAGGAATCAGGAATAATGAATCAGGAATCAGGAATGATGAATCAGGAATGATGAATCAGGAATCAGGAATCAGGAATGATGAATCAGGAATGATGAATCAGGAAAGAGGAATGATGAATCAGGAATCAGGAATCGTGAATCATGAATCAGGAATGATGAATCAGGAATCAGGAATGATGAATCAGGAATCAGGAATGATGAATCAGGAATCAGGAATGATGAATCAGGAATCATAAATGATGAATCAGGAATCAGGAATCAGGAATGATGAATCAGGAATGATGAATCAGGAATCAGGAATGATGAATCAGGAATGATGAATGATGAATCAGGAATGATGAATCAGGAATGATGAATCAGGAATCAGGAATCAGGAATGATGAATCAGGAATCAGGAATCAGGAATGATAAATCAGGAATGATGAATGACGAATCAGGAATGATGAATGATGAATCAGGAATGATGAATGATGAATCAGGAATCAGGAATGATGAATCAGGAATCAGGAATCAGGAATGATGAATCAGGAATCAGGAATGATGAATCAGGAAAGAGGAATGATGAATCAGGAATCAGGAATCGTGAATCATGAATCAGGAATGATGAATCAGGAATCAGGAATGATGAATCAGGAATCAGGAATGATGAATCAGGAATCAGGAATGATGAATCAGGAATGATGAATCAGGAATCAGGAATGATGAATCGGGAATGATGAATGATGAATCAGGAATGATGAATCAGGAATGATGAATCAGGAATCAGGAATCAGGAATGATGAATCAGGAATGATGAATGATGAATCAGGAATGATGAATCAGGAATGATGAATCAGGAATCAGGAATCAGGAATGATGAATCAGGAATCAGGAATCAGGAATGATAAATCAGGAATGATGAATGACGAATCAGGAATGATGAATGATGAATCAGGAATGATGAATGATGAATCAGGAATCAGGAATGATGAATCAGGAATCAGGAATCAGGAATGATGAATCAGGAATCAGGAATGATGAATCAGGAAAGAGGAATGATGAATCAGGAATCAGGAATCGTGAATCATGAATCAGGAATGATGAATCAGGAATCAGGAATGATGAATCAGGAATCAGGAATGATGAATCAGGAATCAGGAATGATGAATCAGGAATGATGAATCAGGAATCAGGAATGATGAATCAGGAATGATGAATGATGAATCAGGAATGATGAATCAGGAATGATGAATCAGGAATCAGGAATCAGGAATGATGAATCAGGAATCAGGAATCAGGAATGATAAATCAGGAATGATGAATGACGAATCAGGAATGATGAATGATGAATCAGGAATGATGAATGATGAATCAGGAATCAGGAATGATGAATCAGGAATAAGGAATGATGAATCAGGAATGATGAATGATGAATCAGGAATGATGAATCAGGAATCAGGAATCGTGAATCATGAATCAGGAATGATGAATCAGGAATCAGGAATGATGAATCAGGAATCAGGAATGATGAATCAGGAATCAGGAATGATGAATCAGGAATGATGAATGATGAATCAGGAATGATGAATCAGGAATGATGAATCAGGAATGATGAATCAGGAATGATGAATCAGGAATCAGGAATCAGGAATCAGGAATCAGGAATCAGGAATCAGGAATCAGGAATCAGGAATGATGAATGACGAATCAGAAATGATGAATGATGAATGATGAATCAGGAATGATGAATCAGTAATCTGGAATGATGAATCAGGAATCAGGAATGATGAATCAGGAATGATGAATGATGAATCAGGAATGATGAATGATGAATCAGGAATCAGGAATCAGGAATGATGAATCAGGAATGATGAATCAGGAAAGAGAAATGATGAATCAGGAATCAGGAATCGTGAATCAGGAATCAGGAATGATGAGTCAGGAATCAGGAATGATGAATCAGGAATCAGGAATGATGAATCAGGAATCAGGAATGATGAATCAGGAATGATGAATCAGGAATCAGGAATCAGGAATCAGGAATCGGGAATGATGAATCAGGAATCAGGAATGATGAATCAGGAAAGAAGAATGATGAATCAGGAATCAGGAACCGTGAATCATGAATCAGGAATGATGAATCAGGAATCAGGAATGATGAATCAGGAATCAGGAATGATGAATCAGGAATGATGAATGATGAATCAGGAATCAGGAATCAGGAGTGATTAATCAGGAATGATGAATCAGGAATCAGGAATCAGGAGTGATGAATCAGGAATGATGAATGATGAATCAGGAATGATGAATGATGAATCAGGAATGATGAATCAGGAATCAGGAATGATGAATCAGGAATCAGGAATGATCAATCAGGAATGAGGAATGATCAATCAGGAATGAGGAATGATGAATCAGGAATCAGGAATGATGAATCAGGAAAGAAGAATGATGAATCAGGAATCAGGAATCGTGAATCATGAATCAGGAATGATGAATCAGGAATCAGGAATGATGAATCAGGAATCAGGAATGATGAATCAGGAATCATGAATGATGAATCAGGAATGATGAATCAGGAAAGAGGAATGATGAATCAGGAATCAGGAATCGTGAATCATGAATCAGGAATGATGAATCAGGAATCAGGAATGATGAATCAGGAATCAGGAATGATGAATCAGGAATCAGGAATCAGGAATGATGAATCAGGAATGATGAATCAGGAAACAGGAATGATGAATCAGGAATCAGGAATCGTGAATCATGAATCAGGAATGATGAATCAGGAATCAGGAATGATGAATCAGGAATCAGGAATGATGAATCAGGAATCAGGAATCAGGAATGATGAATCAGGAATGATGAATCAGGAAAGAGAAATGATGAATCAGGAATCAGGAATCGTGAATCATGAATCAGGAATGATGAATCAGGAATCAGGAATGATGAATCAGGAATCAGGAATGATGAATCAGGAATCATGAATGATGAATCAGGAATCAGGAATCAGGAATGATGAATCAGGAATGATGAATCAGGAATGATGAATGATGAATCAGGAATGATGAATCAGGAATGATGAATCAGGAATCAGGAATCAGGAATGATGAATCAGGAATCAGGAATCAGGAATGATGAATCAGGAATGATGAATGACGAATCAGGAATGATGAATGATGAATCAGGAATGATGAATGATGAGTCAGGAATCAGGAATGATGAATCAGGAATGATGAATCAGGAATCAGGAATCAGGAATGATGAATGATGAATCAGGAATCAGGAATCAGGAATGATAAATCAGGAATGATGAATGACGAATCAGGAATGATGAATGATGAATCAGGAATGATGAATGATGAATCAGGAATCAGGAATGATGAATCAGGAATCAGGAATCAGGAATGATGAATCAGGAATCAGGAATGATGAATCAGGAAAGAGGAATGATGAATCAGGAATCAGGAATCGTGAATCATGAATCAGGAATGATGAATCAGGAATCAGGAATGATGAATCAGGAATCAGGAATGATGAATCAGGAATCAGGAATGATCAATCAGGAATGAGGAATGATCGATCAGGAATGAGGAATGATCAATCAGGAATGAGGAATGATGAATCAGGAATCAGGAATGATGAATCAGGAATGATGAATGATGAATCAGGAATGATGAATCAGGAATGATGAATCAGGAATCAGGAATCAGGAATGATGAATCAGGAATCAGGAATCAGGAATGATAAATCAGGAATGATGAATGACGAATCAGGAATGATGAATGATGAATCAGGAATGATGAATGATGAATCAGGAATCAGGAATGATGAATCAGGAATCAGGAATCAGGAATGATGAATCAGGAATCAGGAATGATGAATCAGGAAAGAGGAATGATGAATCAGGAATCAGGAATCGTGAATCATGAATCAGGAATGATGAATCAGGAATCAGGAATGATGAATCAGGAATCAGGAATGATGAATCAGGAATCAGGAATGATGAATCAGGAATGATGAATCAGGAATCAGGAATGATGAATCAGGAATGATGAATGATGAATCAGGAATGATGAATCAGGAATGATGAATCAGGAATCAGGAATCAGGAATGATGAATCAGGAATCAGGAATCAGGAATGATAAATCAGGAATGATGAATGACGAATCAGGAATGATGAATGATGAATCAGGAATGATGAATGATGAATCAGGAATCAGGAATGATGAATCAGGAATAAGGAATGATGAATCAGGAATGATGAATGATGAATCAGGAATGATGAATCAGGAATCAGGAATCGTGAATCATGAATCAGGAATGATGAATCAGGAATCAGGAATGATGAATCAGGAATCAGGAATGATGAATCAGGAATCAGGAATGATGAATCAGGAATGATGAATGATGAATCAGGAATGATGAATCAGGAATGATGAATCAGGAATGATGAATCAGGAATGATGAATCAGGAATCAGGAATCAGGAATCAGGAATCAGGAATCAGGAATCAGGAATCAGGAATCAGGAATGATGAATGACGAATCAGAAATGATGAATGATGAATGATGAATCAGGAATGATGAATCAGTAATCTGGAATGATGAATCAGGAATCAGGAATGATGAATCAGGAATGATGAATGATGAATCAGGAATGATGAATGATGAATCAGGAATCAGGAATCAGGAATGATGAATCAGGAATGATGAATCAGGAAAGAGAAATGATGAATCAGGAATCAGGAATCGTGAATCAGGAATCAGGAATGATGAGTCAGGAATCAGGAATGATGAATCAGGAATCAGGAATGATGAATCAGGAATCAGGAATGATGAATCAGGAATGATGAATCAGGAATCAGGAATCAGGAATCAGGAATCGGGAATGATGAATCAGGAATCAGGAATGATGAATCAGGAAAGAAGAATGATGAATCAGGAATCAGGAACCGTGAATCATGAATCAGGAATGATGAATCAGGAATCAGGAATGATGAATCAGGAATCAGGAATGATGAATCAGGAATGATGAATGATGAATCAGGAATCAGGAATCAGGAGTGATTAATCAGGAATGATGAATCAGGAATCAGGAATCAGGAGTGATGAATCAGGAATGATGAATGATGAATCAGGAATGATGAATGATGAATCAGGAATGATGAATCAGGAATCAGGAATGATGAATCAGGAATCAGGAATGATCAATCAGGAATGAGGAATGATCAATCAGGAATGAGGAATGATGAATCAGGAATCAGGAATGATGAATCAGGAAAGAAGAATGATGAATCAGGAATCAGGAATCGTGAATCATGAATCAGGAATGATGAATCAGGAATCAGGAATGATGAATCAGGAATCAGGAATGATGAATCAGGAATCATGAATGATGAATCAGGAATGATGAATCAGGAAAGAGGAATGATGAATCAGGAATCAGGAATCGTGAATCATGAATCAGGAATGATGAATCAGGAATCAGGAATGATGAATCAGGAATCAGGAATGATGAATCAGGAATCAGGAATCAGGAATGATGAATCAGGAATGATGAATCAGGAAACAGGAATGATGAATCAGGAATCAGGAATCGTGAATCATGAATCAGGAATGATGAATCAGGAATCAGGAATGATGAATCAGGAATCAGGAATGATGAATCAGGAATCAGGAATCAGGAATGATGAATCAGGAATGATGAATCAGGAAAGAGAAATGATGAATCAGGAATCAGGAATCGTGAATCATGAATCAGGAATGATGAATCAGGAATCAGGAATGATGAATCAGGAATCAGGAATGATGAATCAGGAATCATGAATGATGAATCAGGAATCAGGAATCAGGAATGATGAATCAGGAATGATGAATCAGGAATGATGAATGATGAATCAGGAATGATGAATCAGGAATGATGAATCAGGAATCAGGAATCAGGAATGATGAATCAGGAATCAGGAATCAGGAATGATGAATCAGGAATGATGAATGACGAATCAGGAATGATGAATGATGAATCAGGAATGATGAATGATGAGTCAGGAATCAGGAATGATGAATCAGGAATGATGAATCAGGAATCAGGAATCAGGAATGATGAATGATGAATCAGGAATCAGGAATCAGGAATGATGAATCAGGAATCAGGAATCAGGAATGATGAATCAGGAATCAGGAATGATGAATCAGGAATCAGGAATGATCAATCAGGAATGAGGAATGATCGATCAGGAATGAGGAATGATCAATCAGGAATGAGGAATGATGAATCAGGAATGAGGATTGATGAATCAGGAATGAGGAATGATGAATCAGGAATCAGGAATGATGAATCAAGAATGAGGAATGATGAATCAGGAATCATGAATGATGAATCGGGAATCAGGAATCAGAAATGATGAATCAGGAATGATGAATCAGGATTCAGGAATGATGAATCATGAATCAGGAATCATGAATCAGGAATCAGGAATGATGAATCAGGAATCAGGAATGATGAATCAGGAATCAGGAATGATGAATCAGGAAAGAGGAATGATGAATCAGGAATCAGGAATCGTGAATCATGAATCAGGAATGATGAATCAGGAATCAGGAATGATGAATCAGGAATCAGGAATGATGAATCAGGAATCAGGAATGATGAATCAGGAATCATGAATGATGAATCAGGAATCAGGAATCAGGAATGATGAATCAGGAATCAGGAATGATGAATCAGGAATGATGAATGATGAATCAGGAATGATGAATGACGAATCAGGAAACAGGAATGGTGAATGGTGAGTCACGAATCAGGAATGATGAATCATGAATGATGAATCAGGAATCTGGAATGATGAATCAGGAATCAGGAAAGATGAATCAGGAATGATGAATCAGGAATGATGAATGATGAATCAGGAATGATGAATGATGAATCAGGAATGATGAATCAGGAATCAGGAATGATGAATCAGGAATCAGGAATGATCAATCAGGAATGAGGAATGATCAATCAGGAATGAGGAATGATGAATCAGGAATGAGGATTGATGAATCAGGAATTAGGAATGATGAATCAGGAATCAGGAATGATGAATCAGGAATGATGAATCAGGAATCAGGAATGATGAATCAGGAAAGAGGAATGATGAATCAGGAATCAGGAATCGTGAATCATGAATCAGGAATGATGAATCAGGAATCAGGAATGATGAATCAGGAATCAGGAATGATGAATCAGGAATCAGGAATGATGAATCAGGAATGATGAATGATGAGTCAGAAATCAGGAATGATGAATCAAGAATGATGAATCAGGAATCAGGAATGATGAATGATGAATCAGGAATCAGGAATGATGAATCAGGAATTAGGAATCAGGAGTGATTAATCAGGAATCAGGAATGATGAATCAGGAATCAGGAATGATGAATCAGGAATGAGGAATGATCAATCAGGAATGATGAATGATGAATCAGGAATCAGGAATGATGAATCAGGAATCAGGAATGATGAATCATGAATCAGGAGTGATTAATCAGGAATGAGGAATGATGAATCAGGAATGAGGAATGATGAATCAGGAATGAGGAATGATGAATCAGGAATGATGAATCAGGAATCAGGAATGATGAATCAGGAAAGAGGAATGATGAATCAGGAATCAGGAATGATGAATCAGGAATCAGGAATGATGAATCAGGAATCAGGAATGATGAATCAGGAATCAGGAATGATGAATCAGGAATCATGAATGATGAATCAGGAAAGAGGAATGATGAATCAGGAATCAGGAATCGTGAATCATGAATCAGGAATGATGAATCAGGAATGAGGATTGATGAATCAGGAATGAGGAATGATGAATCAGGAATCAGGAATGATGAATCAGGAATCAGGAATTATGAATCAGGAATGATGAGTCAGAAATCAGGAATGATGAATCAGGAATGATGAATCAGGAATCAGGAATGATGAATGATGAATCAGGAATGATGAATCAGGAATCAGGAATGATGAATCAGGAATGATGAATGATGAATCAGGAATGATGAATCAGGAAAGAGGTATGTTGAATCAGGAATCAGGAATGATGAATCAGGAATGATGAATCAGGAATCAGAAATGATGAATCAGGAATCAGGAATGATGAATCAGGAATCATGAATGATCAATCAGGAATCAGGAATGATGAATCAGGAATGATGAATCAGGAATCAGAAATGATGAATCAGGAATGATGAATGATGAATCAGGAATGATGAATCAGGAAAGAGGTATGATGAATCAGGAATCAGGAATGATGAATCAGGACTCAGGAATGATGAATCAGGAAAGAGGAATGATGAATCAGGAATCAGGAATCGTGAATCATGAATCAGGAATGATGAATCAGGAATCAGGAATGATGAATCAGGAATCAGGAATGATGAATCAGGAATCAGGAATGATGAATCAGGAATGATGAATGATGAGTCAGAAATCAGGAATGATGAATCAAGAATGATGAATCAGGAATCAGGAATGATGAATGATGAATCAGGAATCAGGAATGATGAATCAGGAATTAGGAATCAGGAGTGATTAATCAGGAATCAGGAATGATGAATCAGGAATCAGGAATGATGAATCAGGAATGAGGAATGATCAATCAGGAATGATGAATGATGAATCAGGAATGATGAATGATGAATCAGGAATGATGAATCAGGAATCAGGAATCAGGAATGATGAATCAGGAATGATGAATCAGGAAAGAGGAATGATGAATCAGGAATCAGGAATCGTGAATCATGAATCAGGAATGATGAATCAGGAATCAGGAATGATGAATCAGGAATCAGGAATAATGAATCAGGAATCAGGAATGATGAATCAGGAATGATGAATCAGGAATCAGGAATCAGGAATGATGAATCAGGAATGATGAATCAGGAAAGAGGAATGATGAATCAGGAATCAGGAATCGTGAATCATGAATCAGGAATGATGAATCAGGAATCAGGAATGATGAATCAGGAATCAGGAATGATGAATCAGGAATCAGGAATGATGAATCAGGAATCATAAATGATGAATCAGGAATCAGGAATCAGGAATGATGAATCAGGAATGATGAATCAGGAATCAGGAATGATGAATCAGGAATGATGAATGATGAATCAGGAATGATGAATCAGGAATGATGAATCAGGAATCAGGAATCAGGAATGATGAATCAGGAATCAGGAATCAGGAATGATAAATCAGGAATGATGAATGACGAATCAGGAATGATGAATGATGAATCAGGAATGATGAATGATGAATCAGGAATCAGGAATGATGAATCAGGAATCAGGAATCAGGAATGATGAATCAGGAATCAGGAATGATGAATCAGGAAAGAGGAATGATGAATCAGGAATCAGGAATCGTGAATCATGAATCAGGAATGATGAATCAGGAATCAGGAATGATGAATCAGGAATCAGGAATGATGAATCAGGAATCAGGAATGATGAATCAGGAATGATGAATCAGGAATCAGGAATGATGAATCGGGAATGATGAATGATGAATCAGGAATGATGAATCAGGAATGATGAATCAGGAATCAGGAATCAGGAATGATGAATCAGGAATGATGAATGATGAATCAGGAATGATGAATCAGGAATGATGAATCAGGAATCAGGAATCAGGAATGATGAATCAGGAATCAGGAATCAGGAATGATAAATCAGGAATGATGAATGACGAATCAGGAATGATGAATGATGAATCAGGAATGATGAATGATGAATCAGGAATCAGGAATGATGAATCAGGAATCAGGAATCAGGAATGATGAATCAGGAATCAGGAATGATGAATCAGGAAAGAGGAATGATGAATCAGGAATCAGGAATCGTGAATCATGAATCAGGAATGATGAATCAGGAATCAGGAATGATGAATCAGGAATCAGGAATGATGAATCAGGAATCAGGAATGATGAATCAGGAATGATGAATCAGGAATCAGGAATGATGAATCAGGAATGATGAATGATGAATCAGGAATGATGAATCAGGAATGATGAATCAGGAATCAGGAATCAGGAATGATGAATCAGGAATCAGGAATCAGGAATGATAAATCAGGAATGATGAATGACGAATCAGGAATGATGAATGATGAATCAGGAATGATGAATGATGAATCAGGAATCAGGAATGATGAATCAGGAATAAGGAATGATGAATCAGGAATGATGAATGATGAATCAGGAATGATGAATCAGGAATCAGGAATCGTGAATCATGAATCAGGAATGATGAATCAGGAATCAGGAATCAGGAATCAGGAATCAGGAATCAGGAATCAGGAATCAGGAATCAGGAATGATGAATGACGAATCAGAAATGATGAATGATGAATGATGAATCAGGAATGATGAATCAGTAATCTGGAATGATGAATCAGGAATCAGGAATGATGAATCAGGAATGATGAATGATGAATCAGGAATGATGAATGATGAATCAGGAATCAGGAATCAGGAATGATGAATCAGGAATGATGAATCAGGAAAGAGAAATGATGAATCAGGAATCAGGAATCGTGAATCAGGAATCAGGAATGATGAGTCAGGAATCAGGAATGATGAATCAGGAATCAGGAATGATGAATCAGGAATCAGGAATGATGAATCAGGAATGATGAATCAGGAATCAGGAATCAGGAATCAGGAATCGGGAATGATGAATCAGGAATCAGGAATGATGAATCAGGAAAGAAGAATGATGAATCAGGAATCAGGAACCGTGAATCATGAATCAGGAATGATGAATCAGGAATCAGGAATGATGAATCAGGAATCAGGAATGATGAATCAGGAATGATGAATGATGAATCAGGAATCAGGAATCAGGAGTGATTAATCAGGAATGATGAATCAGGAATCAGGAATCAGGAGTGATGAATCAGGAATGATGAATGATGAATCAGGAATGATGAATGATGAATCAGGAATGATGAATCAGGAATCAGGAATGATGAATCAGGAATCAGGAATGATCAATCAGGAATGAGGAATGATCAATCAGGAATGAGGAATGATGAATCAGGAATCAGGAATGATGAATCAGGAAAGAAGAATGATGAATCAGGAATCAGGAATCGTGAATCATGAATCAGGAATGATGAATCAGGAATCAGGAATGATGAATCAGGAATCAGGAATGATGAATCAGGAATCATGAATGATGAATCAGGAATGATGAATCAGGAAAGAGGAATGATGAATCAGGAATCAGGAATCGTGAATCATGAATCAGGAATGATGAATCAGGAATCAGGAATGATGAATCAGGAATCAGGAATGATGAATCAGGAATCAGGAATCAGGAATGATGAATCAGGAATGATGAATCAGGAAACAGGAATGATGAATCAGGAATCAGGAATCGTGAATCATGAATCAGGAATGATGAATCAGGAATCAGGAATGATGAATCAGGAATCAGGAATGATGAATCAGGAATCAGGAATCAGGAATGATGAATCAGGAATGATGAATCAGGAAAGAGAAATGATGAATCAGGAATCAGGAATCGTGAATCATGAATCAGGAATGATGAATCAGGAATCAGGAATGATGAATCAGGAATCAGGAATGATGAATCAGGAATCATGAATGATGAATCAGGAATCAGGAATCAGGAATGATGAATCAGGAATGATGAATCAGGAATGATGAATGATGAATCAGGAATGATGAATCAGGAATGATGAATCAGGAATCAGGAATCAGGAATGATGAATCAGGAATCAGGAATCAGGAATGATGAATCAGGAATGATGAATGACGAATCAGGAATGATGAATGATGAATCAGGAATGATGAATGATGAGTCAGGAATCAGGAATGATGAATCAGGAATGATGAATCAGGAATCAGGAATCAGGAATGATGAATGATGAATCAGGAATCAGGAATCAGGAATGATGAATCAGGAATCAGGAGTGATTAATCAGGAATCAGGAATGATGAATCAGGAATCAGGAATGATCAATCAGGAATGAGGAATGATCGATCAGGAATGAGGAATGATCAATCAGGAATGAGGAATGATGAATCAGGAATGAGGATTGATGAATCAGGAATGAGGAATGATGAATCAGGAATCAGGAATGATGAATCAAGAATGAGGAATGATGAATCAGGAATCATGAATGATGAATCGGGAATCAGGAATCAGAAATGATGAATCAGGAATGATGAATCAGGATTCAGGAATGATGAATCATGAATCAGGAATCATGAATCAGGAATCAGGAATGATGAATCAGGAATCAGGAATGATGAATCAGGAATCAGGAATGATGAATCAGGAAAGAGGAATGATGAATCAGGAATCAGGAATCGTGAATCATGAATCAGGAATGATGAATCAGGAATCAGGAATGATGAATCAGGAATCAGGAATGATGAATCAGGAATCAGGAATGATGAATCAGGAATCATGAATGATGAATCAGGAATCAGGAATCAGGAATGATGAATCAGGAATCAGGAATGATGAATCAGGAATGATGAATGATGAATCAGGAATGATGAATGACGAATCAGGAAACAGGAATGGTGAATGGTGAGTCACGAATCAGGAATGATGAATCATGAATGATGAATCAGGAATCTGGAATGATGAATCAGGAATCAGGAAAGATGAATCAGGAATGATGAATCAGGAATGATGAATGATGAATCAGGAATGATGAATGATGAATCAGGAATGATGAATCAGGAATCAGGAATGATGAATCAGGAATCAGGAATGATCAATCAGGAATGAGGAATGATCAATCAGGAATGAGGAATGATGAATCAGGAATGAGGATTGATGAATCAGGAATTAGGAATGATGAATCAGGAATCAGGAATGATGAATCAGGAATGATGAATCAGGAATCAGGAATGATGAATCAGGAAAGAGGAATGATGAATCATGAATCAGGAATCGTGAATCATGAATCAGGAATGATGAATCAGGAATCAGGAATGATGAATCAGGAATCAGGAATGATGAATCAGGAATCAGGAATGATGAATCAGGAATGATGAATGATGAGTCAGAAATCAGGAATGATGAATCAAGAATGATGAATCAGGAATCAGGAATGATGAATGATGAATCAGGAATCAGGAATGATGAATCAGGAATTAGGAATCAGGAGTGATTAATCAGGAATCAGGAATGATGAATCAGGAATCAGGAATGATGAATCAGGAATGAGGAATGATCAATCAGGAATGATGAATGATGAATCAGGAATCAGGAATGATGAATCAGGAATCAGGAATGATGAATCATGAATCAGGAGTGATTAATCAGGAATGAGGAATGATGAATCAGGAATGAGGAATGATGAATCAGGAATCAGGAATGATGAATCAGGAATGATGAATCAGGAATCAGGAATGATGAATCAGGAAAGAGGAATGATGAATCAGGAATCAGGAATGATGAATCAGGAATCAGGAATGATGAATCAGGAATCAGGAATGATGAATCAGGAATCAGGAATGATGAATCAGGAATCATGAATGATGAATCAGGAAAGAGGAATGATGAATCAGGAATCAGGAATCGTGAATCATGAATCAGGAATGATGAATCAGGAATGAGGATTGATGAATCAGGAATGAGGAATGATGAATCAGGAATCAGGAATGATGAATCAGGAATCAGGAATTATGAATCAGGAATGATGAGTCAGAAATCAGGAATGATGAATCAGGAATGATGAATCAGGAATCAGGAATGATGAATGATGAATCAGGAATGATGAATCAGGAATCAGGAATGATGAATCAGGAATGATGAATGATGAATCAGGAATGATGAATCAGGAAAGAGGTATGTTGAATCAGGAATCAGGAATGATGAATCAGGAATGATGAATCAGGAATCAGAAATGATGAATCAGGAATCAGGAATGATGAATCAGGAATCATGAATGATCAATCAGGAATCAGGAATGATGAATCAGGAATGATGAATCAGGAATCAGAAATGATGAATCAGGAATGATGAATGATGAATCAGGAATGATGAATCAGGAAAGAGGTATGATGAATCAGGAATCAGGAATGATGAATCAGGACTCAGGAATGATGAATCAGGAAAGAGGAATGATGAATCAGGAATCAGGAATCGTGAATCATGAATCAGGAATGATGAATCAGGAATCAGGAATCAGGAATGATGAATCAGGAATCAGGAATGATGAATCAGGAATTATGAATCAGGAATGATGAGTCAGAAATCAGGAATGATGAATCAGGAATGATGAATCAGGAATCAGGAATGATGAATCAGGAATCAGGAATCGTGAATCATGAATCAAGAATGATGAATCAGGATTGAGGATTGATGAATCAGGAATGAGGAATGATGAATCAGGAATCAGGAATGATGAATCAGGACTCAGGAATGATGAATCAGGAATCAGGAATTATGAATCAGGAATGATGAATGATGAGTCAGAAATCAGGAATGATGGATCAGGAATGATGAATCAGGAATCAGGAATGATGAATGATGAATCAGGAATGTTGAATCAGGAATCAGGAATGATGAATCAGGAATGATGAATGATGAATCAGGAATGATGAATCAGGAAAGAGGTATGATGAATCAGGAATCAGGAATGATGAATCAGGAATGATGAATCAGGAATCAGAAATGATGAATCAGGAATGATGAATGATGAATCAGGAATGATGAATCAGGAAAGAGGTATGATGAATCAGGAATCAGGAATGATGAATCAGGAATCAGGAATGATGAATCAGGAAAGAGGAATGATGAATCAGGAATCAGGAATCGTGAATCATGAATCAGGAATGATGAATCAGGAATCAGGAATGATGAATCAGGAATGATGAATCAGGAAAGAGGTATGATGAATCAGGAATCAGGAATGATGAATCAGGAATGATGAATCAGGAATCAGGAATCTGGAATGATGAATCAGGAATCAGGAATCAGGAATGATGAATCAGGAATGATGAATGACGAATCAGAAATGATGAATGATGAATCAGGAATGATGAATGATGAATCAGGAATCAGGAATGATGAATCAGGAATAAGGAATGATGAATCAGGAATGATGAATGATGAATCAGGAATGATGAATCAGAAATCAGGAATCAGGAATGATGAATGATGAATCAGGAATGATGAATGATGAATCAGGAATGATGAATCAGGAATCAGGAATCAGGAATGATGAATCAGGAATCAGGAATGATGAATCAGGAAAGAGGAATGATGAATCAGGAATCAGGAATCGTGAATCATGAATCAGGAATGATGAATCAGGAATCAGGAATGATGAATCAGGAATCAGGAATGATGAATCAGGAAACAGGAATGATGAATCAGGAATCAGGAATGATGAATCAGGAATCATGAATGATGAATCAGGAAAGAGGAATGATGAATCAGGAATCAGGAATCGTGAATCATGAATCAGGAATGATGAATCAGGAATGAGGATTGATGAATCAGGAATGAGGAATGATGAATCAGGAATCAGGAATGATGAATCAGGACTCAGGAATGATGAATCAGGAAAGAGGAATGATGAATCAGGAATCAGGAATCGTGAATCATGAATCAGGAATGATGAATCAGGAATCAGGAATGATGAATCAGGAATCAGGAATGATGAATCAGGAATCAGGAATTATGAATCAGGAATGATGAGTCAGAAATCAGGAATGATGAATCAGGAATGATGAATCAGGAATCAGGAATGATGAATGATGAATCAGGAATGATGAATCAGGAATCAGGAATGATGAATCAGGAATGATGAATGATGAATCAGGAATGATGAATCAGGAAAGAGGTATGTTGAATCAGGAATCAGGAATGATGAATCAGGAATGATGAATCAGGAATCAGAAATGATGAATCAGGAATGATGAATGATGAATCAGGAATGATGAATCAGGAAAGAGGTATGATGAATCAGGAATCAGGAATGATGAATCAGGAATCAGGAATGATGAATCAGGAAAGAGGAATGATGAATCAGGAATCAGGAATCGTGAATCATGAATCAGGAATGATGAATCAGGAATGAGGAATGATGAATCAGGAATGAGGAATGATGAATCAGGAATGAGGATTGATGAATCAGGAATGAGGAATGATGAATCAGGAATCAGGAATGATGAATCAGGAATCAGGAATGATGAATCAGGAATCAGGAATGATGAATCAGGAATCATGAATGATGAATCAGGAATCAGGAATGATGAATCAGGAATGATGAATCAGGAATGATGAATCAGGAATGATGAATCAGGAATGATGAATCAGGAATCAGGAATCAGGAATCAGGAATGATGAGTCAGGAATCAGGAATGATGAATCAGGAATGATGAATCAGGAATCTGGAATGATGAATCAGGAATCAGGAATCAGGAATGATGAGTCAGGAATCAGGAATGATGAATCAGGAATGATGAATCAGGAATCTGGAATGATGAATCAGGAATCAGGAATGATGAATGATGAATCAGGAATGATGAATGATGAATCAGGAATGATGAATCAGGAATCAGGAATCAGGAATGATGAATCAGGAATGATGAATGATGAATCAGGAATGATGAATCAGGAATCTGGAATGATGAATCAGGAATCAGGAATGATGAATCAGGAATGATGAATGATGAATCAGGAATGATGAATGATGAATCAGGAATGATGAATCAAGAATCAGGAATGATGAATCAGGAATCAGGAATGATGAATCAGGAAAGAGGAATGATGAATCAGGAATCAGGAATCGTGAATCAGGAATCAGGAATGATGAATCAGGAATCAGGAATGATGAATCAGGAATCAGGAATTATGAATCAGGAATGATGAATGATGAGTCAGAAATCAGGAATGATGAATCAGGAATGATGAATCAGGAATCAGGAATGATGAATGATGAATCAGGAATGATGAATCAGGAATCAGGAATGATGAATCAGGAATCAGGAATGATGAATCAGGAATCAGGAATGTTGAATCAGGAATCATGAATGATGAATCAGGAAAGAGGAATGATGAATCAGGAAAGACGAATGATGAATCAGGAATCAGGAATCAGGAATCGTGAATCATGAATCAGGAATGATGAATCAGGAATCAGGAATGATGAATCAGGAATCAGGAATGATGAATCAGGAATCAGGAATGATGAATCAGGAATCAGGAATTATGAATCAGGAATGATGAATGATGAGCCAGAAATCAGGAATGATGAATCAGGAATGATGAATCAGGAATCAGGAATGATGAATGATGAATCAGGAATGATGAATCAGGAATCAGGAATGATGAATCAGGAATCATGAATGATGAATCAGGAATCAGGAATGATGAATCAGGAATCATGAATCAGGAATCAGAAATGATGAATCAGGAATGATGAATGATGAATCAGGAATGATGAATCAGGAAAGAGGTATGATGAATCAGGAATCAGGAATGATGAATCAGGAATCAGGAATGATGAATCAGGAAAGAGGAATGATGAATCATGAATCAGGAATCGTGAATCATGAATCAGGAATGATGAATCAGGAATCAGGAATGATGAATCAGGAATGAGAAATGATGAATCAGGAATGAGGATTGATGAATCAGGAATGAGGAATGATGAATCAGGAATCAGGAATGATGAATCAGGAAAGAGGAATGATGAATCATGAATCAGGAATCGTGAATCATGAATCAGGAATGATGAATCAGGAATCAGGAATGATGAATCAGGAATGAGAAATGATGAATCAGGAATGAGGATTGATGAATCAGGAATGAGGAATGATGAATCAGGAATCAGGAATGATGAATCAGGAAAGAGGAATGATGAATCAGGAAAGACGAATGATGAATCAGGAATCAGGAATCAAGAATCGTGAATCATGAATCAGGAATGATGAATCAGGAATCAGGAATGATGAATCAGGAATCAGGAATGATGAATCAGGAATCAGGAATGATGAATCAGGAATCAGGAATTATGAATCAGGAATGATGAATGATGAGCCAGAAATCAGGAATGATGAATCAGGAATGATGAATCAGGAATCAGGAATGATGAATGATGAATCAGGAATGATGAATCAGGAATCAGGAATGATGAATCAGGAATCATGAATGATGAATCAGGAATCAGGAATGATGAATCAGGAATCATGAATCAGGAATCAGAAATGATGAATCAGGAATGATGAATGATGAATCAGGAATGATGAATCAGGAAAGAGGTATGATGAATCAGGAATCAGGAATGATGAATCAGGAATCAGGAATGATGAATCAGGAAAGAGGAATGATGAATCATGAATCAGGAATCGTGAATCATGAATCAGGAATGATGAATCAGGAATCAGGAATGATGAATCAGGAATGAGAAATGATGAATCAGGAATGAGGATTGATGAATCAGGAATGAGGAATGATGAATCAGGAATCAGGAATGATGAATCAGGAAAGAAGAATGATGAATCAGGAATCAGGAATCGTGAATCAAGAATCAGGAATGATGAATCAGGAATCAGGAATGATGAATCAGGAATCAGGAATGATGAATCAGGAATCATGAATGATGAATCAGGAATCAGGAATCAGGAATGATGAATCAGGAATGATGAATCAGGAATGATGAATCAGGAATGATGAATGATGAATCAGGAATGATGAATCAGGAATGATGAATCAGGAATGATGAATCAGGAATGATGAATCAGGAATCAGGAATCAGGAATCAGGAATGATGAGTCAGGAATCAGGAATGATGAATCAGGAATGATGAATCAGGAATCTGGAATGATGAATCAGGAATCAGGAATCAGGAATGATGAGTCAGGAATCAGGAATGATGAATCAGGAATGATGAATCAGGAATCTGGAATGATGAATCAGGAATCAGGAATGATGAATGATGAATCAGGAATGATGAATGATGAATCAGGAATGATGAATCAGGAATCAGGAATCAGGAATCAGGAATGATGAATCAGGAATGATGAATGATGAATCAGGATTGATGAATCAGGAATCTGGAATGATGAATCAGGAATCAGGAATGATGAATCAGGAATGATGAATGATGAATCAGGAATGATGAATGATGAATCAGGAATGATGAATCAAGAATCAGGAATGATGAATCAGGAATCAGGAATGATGAATCAGGAAAGAGGAATGATGAATCAGGAATCAGGAATCGTGAATCATGAATCAGGAATGATGAATCAGGAATCAGGAATGATGAATCAGGAATCAGGAATGATGAATCAGGAATGATGAATGATGAATCAGGAATGATGAATCAGGAATCAGGAATGATGAATCAGGAATCAGGAATGATGAATCAGGAAAGAGGAATGATGAATCAGGAATCAGGAATCGTGAATCATGAATCAGGAATGATGAATCAGGAATCAGGAATGATGAATCAGGAATCAAGAATGATGAATCAGGAATCATGAATGATGAATCAGGAATCATCAATGATGAATCAGGAAAGAGGAATGATGAATCAGGAATCATGAATGATCAATCAGGAATCAGGAATCAGGAATGATGAATCAGGAATGATGAATCAGGAATCAGAAATGATGAATCAGGAATGATGAATGATGAATCAGGAATGATGAATCAGGAAAGAGGTATGATGAATCAGGAATCAGGAATGATGAATCAGGAATCAGGAATGATGAATCAGGAAAGAGGAATGATGAATCAGGAATCAGGAATGATGAATCAGGAATCAGGAATGATGAATCAGGAAAGAGGAATGATGAATCAGGAATCAGGAATCGTGAATCATGAATCAGGAATGATGAATCAGGAATCAGGAATGATGAATCAGGAATGAGGAATGATGAATCAGGAATGAGGATTGATGAATCAGGAATGAGGAATGATGAATCAGGAATCAGGAATGATGAATCAGGAATCAGGAATGATGAATCAGGAAAGAAGAATGATGAATCAGGAATCAGGAATCGTGAATCATGAATCAGGAATGATGAATCAGGAATCAGCAATGATGAATCAGGAATCAGGAATGATGAATCAGGAATCAGGAATGATGAATCAGGAATCATGAATGATGAATCAGGAATCATCAATGATGAATCAGGAAAGAGGAATGATGAATCAGGAATCAGGAATCGTGAATCATGAATCAGGAATGATGAATCAGGAATGAGGATTGATGAATCAGGAATGAGAAATGATGTATCAGGAATCACTCAAGCATGTTAAGGCATGGTTTTTGAACCGTTCTGATAAAACATTCAAAATTCGCTATCTTTGTCATTTATGTATGAAATACCCTATAACTTTGGAATAATACGGTAATCGTGTGTCTTAATATTTAAGGATCGGTATTTTGGTGTTTTGAAGGTCACGTGACCTCAAGGCTGATAAAACAAAGAAATCAAAATGGGGTGGCGGAAGTTATTGTTTTGATTCAGATTTTCGATTCGAAATGTTAAGCTTGTTATGGGAAATGAGACTGTGTCCGGAATGGTTGACTTTTTATCACTGAAGAGGATATAAATGGCGAAAAATGGTTCCAAGAATAGGTCACGTGACCTGTTTTCTATATTTTCGCCTTAACAGTCTATCAGGGTCAACCATTCCGGACTGATCTTTAAAGTCAACCACAAGTGTAATCAGATAAACACAAAATCGTTACTTAAAATATAAAATGCACCACCCCGTTTTTAGTTTAATTTTCATCTTTTTGTGATCACGTGGTTGGTCACGTGATAGACATTTTACCAACATTTTATATTAGGGCGATTAAAAACGCTGAGATTAGTTCTGACCACCATTGTTATAGGATTTGAGTAAATTCAAGTGACTCTATTCAAGAAAATAGCTGTAGCCTCGTTTTCATGTTCAAACCATGCCTTAACATGCTTGAGCAGGAATGATGAATCAGGACTCAGGAATGATGAATCAGGAAAGAGGAATGATGAATCAGGAATCAGGAATCGTGAATCATGAATCAGGAATGATGAATCAGGAATCAGGAATGATGAATCAGGAATCAGGAATTATGAATCAGGAATGATGAATGATGAGTCAGAAATCAGGAATGATGAATCAGGAATGATGAATCAGGAATCAGGAATGATGAATGATGAATCAGGAATGATGAATCAGGAATCAGGAATCAGGAATCAGGAATCATGAATGATGAATCAGGAATCAGGAATCAGGAATGATGAATCAGGAATGATGAATCAGGAATCAGAAATGATGAATCAGGAATGAAGAATGATGAATCAGGAATGATGAATCAGGAAAGAGGTATGATGAATCAGGAATCAGGAATGATGAATCAGGAATCAGGAATGATGAATCAGGAAAGAGGAATGATGAATCAGGAATCAGGAATCGTGAATCATGAATCAGGAATGATGAATCAGGAATCAGGAATGATGAATCAGGAATGAGGGATGATGAATCAGGAATGAGGATTGATGAATCAGGAATCAGGAATGATGAATCAGGAATCAGGAATGATGAATCAGGAATCAGGAATGATGAATCAGGAAAGAAGAATGATGAATCAGGAATCAGGAATCGTGAATCATGAATCAGGAATGATGAATCAGGAATCAGGAATGATGAATCAGGAATCAGGAATGATGAATCAGGAATCAGGAATGATGAATCAGGAATCATGAATGATGAATCAGGAATCAGGAATCAGGAATCAGGAATCAGGAATCAGGAATGATGAATCAGGAATCAGGAATGATGAATGATGAATCAGGAATGATGAATGACGAATCAGAAATGATGAATGATGAATCAGGAATGATGAATGATGAATCAGGAATCAGGAATGATGAATCAGGAATAAGGAATGATGAATCAGGAATGATGAATGATGAATCAGGAATCAGCAATGATGATTCAGGAATCAGGAATGATGAATCAGGAATTAGGAATCAGGAGTGATTAATCAGGAATCAGGAATGATGAATCAGGAATCAGGAATGATGAATCAGGAATCAGGAATGATCAATCAGGAATGATGAATGATGAATCAGGAATCAGGAATGATGAATCAGGAATCAGGAATGATGAATCATGAATCAGGAGTGATTAATCAGGAATGAGGAATGATGAATCAGGAATGAGGAGTGATTAATCAGGAATGAGGAATGATGAATCAGGAATCAGGAATGATGAATCAGGAATGATGAACCAGGAATCAGGAATGATGAATCAGGAAAGAGGAATGATGAATCAGGAATCAGGAATCGTGAATCAGGAATCAGGAATGATGAATCAGGAATCAGGAATGATGAATCAGGAATCATGAATGATGAATCAGGAAAGAGAAATGATGAATCAGGAAAGACGAATGATGAATCAGGAATCAGGAATCGTGAATCATGAATCAGGAATGATGAATCAGGAATCAGGAATGATGATTCAGGAATCAGGAATGATGAATCAGGAATCAGGAATGATGAATCAGGAATCAGGAATTATGAATCAGGAATGATGAATGATGAGTCAGAAATCAGGAATGATGAATCAGGAATGATGAATCAGGAATCAGGAATGATGAATGATGAATCAGGAATGATGAATCAGGAATCAGGAATCAGGAATGATGAATGATGAATCAGGAATCAGGAATGATGAATCAGGAATCAGGAATCAGGAATCAGGAATCATGAATGATGAATCAGGAATCAGGAATCAGGAATGATGAATCAGGAATGATGAATCAGGAATCAGAAATGATGAATCAGGAATGATGAATCAGGAATCAGAAATGATGAATCAGGAATGAAGAATGATGAATCAGGAATGATGAATCAGGAAAGAGGTATGATGAATCAGGAATCAGGAATGATGAATCAGGAATCAGGAATGATGAATCAGGAAAGAGGAATGATGAATCAGGAATCAGGAATCGTGAATCATGAATCAGGAATGATGAATCAGGAATCAGGAATGATGAATCAGGAATGATGAATGATGAATCAGGAATCTGGAATGATGAATCAGGAATCAGGAATGATGAATCAGGAATGATGAATGATGAATCAGGAATGATGAATCAGGAATCGTGAATCAGGAATCAGGAATGATGAATCAGGAAAGAGGAATGATGAATCAGGAAAGAGGAATGATGAATCAGGAATCAGGAATCGTGAATCATGAATCAGGAATGATGAATCAGGAATCAGGAATGATGAATCAGGAATCAGGAATGATGAATCAGGAATCATGAATGATGAATCAGGAATCATCAATGATGAATCAGGAAAGAGGAATGATGAATCAGGAATCAGGAATCGTGAATCATGAATCAGGAATGATGAATCAGGAATGAGGATTGATGAATCAGGAATGAGAAATGATGAATCAGGAATCACTCAAGCATGTTAAGGCATGGTTTTTGAACCGTTCTGATAAAACATTCAAAATTCGCTATCTTTGTCATTTATGTATGAAATACCCTATAACTTTGGAATAATACGGTAATCGTGTGTCTTAATATTTAAGGATCGGTATTTTGGTGTTTTGAAGGTCACGTGACCTCAAGGCTGATAAAACAAAGAAATCAAAATGGGGTGGCGGAAGTTATTGTTTTGATTCAGATTTTCGATTCGAAATGTTAAGCTTGTTATGGGAAATGAGACTGTGTCCGGAATGGTTGACTTTTTATCACTGAAGAGGATATAAATGGCGAAAAATGGTTCCAAGAATAGGTCACGTGACTTGTTTTCTATATTTTCGCCTTAACAGTCTATCAGGGTCAACCATTCCGGACTGATCTTTAAAGTCAACCACAAGTGTAATCAGATAAACACAAAATCGTTACTTAAAATATAAAATGCACCACCCCGTTTTTAGTTTAATTTTCATCTTTTTGTGATCACGTGGTTGGTCACGTGATAGACATTTTACCAACATTTTATATTAGGGCGATTAAAAACGCTGAGATTAGTTCTGACCACCATTGTTATAGGATTTGAGTAAATTCAAGTGACTCTATTCAAGAAAATAGCTGTAGCCTCGTTTTCATGTTCAAACCATGCCTTAACATGCTTGAGCAGGAATGATGAATCAGGACTCAGGAATGATGAATC
>JAOWCC010001780.1:0-23898 GCA_030867875.1 Actinernus sp. WN-2022 | reverse complement strand
TTTTCATTTTGTAGTCGATATTGCTTGGATTGGATCCAAGTATCGTATCAAGAGCGGACTCAAAGGTAAAGGTAAAGCCTTTGTTTTTTTATTGATCATATGGCTTTTTTTTTCATTTTGTATTACTTCATTGTCATCAA
Source organism: Actinernus sp. WN-2022 (assembly GCA_030867875.1). NCBI lineage: Eukaryota > Metazoa > Cnidaria > Anthozoa > Actiniaria > Actinernidae > Actinernus > Actinernus sp. WN-2022. Next base: position 23,758 of record JAOWCC010001780.1, on the reverse strand, counting down.
TTAATTAGCATGGCCGACAACACAGAGGTAATTCAGTTTGCATTTTATACGTGATCTATTTTACAGATATTGGACAAATACGTTAAGGCAATTTAAACTTTAAACATGGTATTGGTAAATCTGTTTTAATCGTTATTATCTCTATTTGAAGGATTTCAAACCCCTTAAGGACGTGGATGAGACGGTAAGTCACGAAGCATTTTTTACGTGATGTGACACATATTAGACACATCCTGTTTTGAGTTACTTACTGTTATGAAATAATCAAGCTAGATATTTACCCTTCTACAGGACGACAGCTCACCTGATGAATCCGAGGTACATAGCGTGTGTTATATTATATTTTCATTAAATGTAATATATAGGGTTTAGGGTTTAGGGTTCTAGGCTTCTATTTACAATTGTATACGTAGTGTTTTATTGAACATATGCCAATCTGTTTTCATTTTGTAGTCTATTAATCCACCACCCCTGCAAGCGGGATCAAAGGTAATTCCAGATCTATTTGGACCCGATTTGCCAAAGTTTGACGGATGTATCCGTATGTGTTATAGCTTATTTTCATTAAATGTACTACATAATATGTTGCCTTCTATTTACAATATCCATGTATGTTATATGCTTGTTGGATTAGGTGATTAATACATTGTTCATTGCAAAATAGATACTTGCTGGGAATACTAGTGTGAACATATGCCATTCTGTTTCCATTTGTAGGCTGTGCGTCGTCTCTACGTGTCACGGATAGACGAAATCAACTGCACATCGTCGGGTGAACATGTGTCAGGCGATGGGCCTGACCACGAGTCAGACTCCTCGTCAGACCATGTGGCTGAGCCAGAACACCCATCGGCTGGCGATGAGTCTGACCATGAGAAATAGATTTTCATAGCTTTTCAGAATAAAACTTTTGAAATACTTGTAACAACTTTTTTTTATACATATGTTATACACCATGATATCAAGACTTGTTACTGTTTTCTTTAAATAGAAATACGTTATACGCCAACATATGTAGTCTTATTTATTTCTCAATAAATATTATATACGCCACACGTTTTCATGACTAATTCGTTTTTATGTTATACGCCTATCTCTACAGACATATCTTTAAAAATAAAAATAAAAATTAACCTATAAAGCGATAACATCGTTCATTAATAATACTTTTTCCTTTCACTTCCACTGAATTAGGGTGGGACGGGTGGGTTGTGTCACCACAATAAGCCACAGGTTATTAACCATACACGTTGAAGTTAACTTACTCTGAAAGATAGGCTTGAAACTTTATACAAAATGTGAGATTTTACATTTTACATTACTTTATTGGTATACTATGTAATATAATGATAACTTTTCCAAACCGATTCTGCATTTGGCTCAAATTTTGCATGTCGATAGTACATGTTGAGTTACGTACTGCTGTGCAAGAAATGTTTGTTTAATAGAATTGTGTTCAAGTTACAGGGCTTTAAAAGGTGCTAATTTTCAGTCAAACACTGTAAAAAATAATTGGTTTTGTGAAAGTGATTTTCAAAATGCAATAACTTTTTTGCATTAGGTCGTATCAAAAATCTAAAGCGCATAGCACGCCCTGAAATTGAAAGTTACTTGGGGGAGAGCGGGGGGTTAGGTGGATGGCTGCGTATCTGTTCTTGATGAAATCGAAAGATTCCTGCCACAGAGCGTACGTCATGAAACGGGATGAGCTCTTGAAAAACGGGAAACCGTAATTTTGTTAACTTAGATGAGTTAGCGTGAGTGACGTCGAGTGATTTCTTCGGAAACCGAACTGAGAGCAATAACTAATAACTAATAATAAATAATATTATCTACAATTCGTTGACATCTGATATACTTTTAATTTAATAATTACAGATGAATACCCCAAACAAGATGGAGGGCTCCATTAAGTACCTAAATCACATTCCAAAGTATTTTTTACGCCAATATGGGCCTATTGAGGAGGAAATGACCTCAGACCTGATCCAACATCGTCTCTCTCAATTAAATTGTGTCAAGAGGTGCATTTGCACAGGTAATAGATATCCTGTTCCGCAGTTCCACGCGATTCCTGTTGAATTGCAAAACTTGACAAAGTCAGCCATTTATGTCTTACGTCCTTTCGACGTACACTGTGGAGAATATGAATGTATACATGACGAGCTTCATGGGTCTCTGAATCTCACAGCGGGGTGTGGGCTAAATTTCGGGGTTGGCATAGCAATGAGTTAATCACATTACACGATCGATCATCGCTTAGTACTTTGCGGGTTTTCTTGTCACTGTAAACTTCGAGAAAAAGCATGAGCCCGCTAAGATTAGGAATAGTTAATATGAAACCGAGTTATATTATATCACGAGCCAAAGGTCATACCAGAAGCAGCGCTGGGGCAACATTCTCTTCCTTTGAATTCGTTATTCCGACCTTCTAAGATATGGTATGTATATGTAGGTTCTAGCCGACTGGCTGTGCAGGAAATAAGGGGTAAGTGATGCTGCTAAATGTTTTTATTTTCGATAAATGATCAAGGTTTTCAACAATTGGACATTTGACTGATCAACACAAACGGAGGACAAGTCGGTAAAATTCCCGCGTGGTTTCGCTCGACAAGTAAGACCTCAGTTGTATCCGAATGTTGTTTCACATTTTCAGAAAGAGATTTCAGATGAACAAACACACTTTACACAAAGAGACCTTTATAGCTTCTAGCAGATGTGGCTATTCTGAATTCCATGAAGCTCATGATCAGTTGATGGGAATCTAAAAATATTGGCGCCAATTTCCGAGAATATTAAAGCACGCCATTCATTTCAGAGACTGATCCAAAGCATTAAAAACCAATCAAAGTTTTCTCCATAGCAATTTGCAGCCAAAGCAGGTCTATCATTCTAGATGTGGGATGCTAGTTTGGTTCATTAGAAAAGCTTGAGACCACATTTTGGCCTCGAAATTATATAAATAACGGCGCCGGTATAGTTATAACGTCAATTACTGTGACTTTATAGACGCAATATTGGATATGTAGCGCCCGCTTTGTACAAGGGGTTTAATAATAACTGTTAAGTACCAAACCTGTTTGTACGTAGCCTTAAATAGCGGGGCTAAATAGATGGATATATATAAGAATTGTTTCAATTTGTCATGGTTAGTTTTAACAGGTTTTATTGGCTTCCTGGAAGCAGCAGAGCAACTTTAAGCTGTAAGGCTGTTATAATTACCCTGTGAGGAATACTCGAATTTCTCCTGGTGCGTCCTCGGGAAATAAAATATATTTCAGGAGAATTGTTTTCGATTTTAAGGTTAGGTTAAATAAGTTTAATTGGCTTCCTGGAAGCAGCGGAGCAACTTGGCTGTAAGGCTGTTACTCTGCGAGAAATACTCGGATTTCTCCTGGTGCGTCCTCGGGAAATAAAATATTTCAGGAGAATTGCTTTCGATTTGTTAAGGTTAGGTTTAATAGGTTTGATTGGCTTCCTGGAAGCAGCGGAGCAACTTGGCTGTAAAGCTGTTACTCTGTGAGAAATAATCGGATTTCTCCTGGTGCGTCCTCGGGAAATAAAATATATTTCAGGAGAATTGTTTTCGATTTGTTAAGGTTAGGTTTAATAGGTTTGATTGGCTTCCTGGAAGCAGCGGAGCAACTTGGCTGTAAAGCTGTTACTCTGTGAGAAATAATCGGATTTCTCCTGGTGCGTCCTCGGGAAATAAAATATATTTCAGGAGAATTGTTTTCGATTTGTTAAGGTTAGGTTTAATAGGTTTGATTGGCTTCCTGGAAGCAGCGGAGCAACTTGGCTGTAAAGCTGTTACTCTGTGAGAAATAATCGGATTTCTCCTGGTGCGTCCTCGGGAAATAAAATATATTTCAGGAGAATTGTTTTCGATTTGTTAAGGTTAGGTTTAATAGGTTTGATTGGCTTCCTGGAAGCAGCGGAGCAACTTGGCTGTAAGGCTGTTACTCTGTGAGAAATAATCGGATTTCTCCTGGTGCGTCCTCGGGAAATAAAATATATTTCAGGAGAATTGCTTTCGATTTGTTAAGATTAGGTTTAATAGGTTTAATTGGCTTCCTGGAAGCAGAACCGTTTTCAAGTGTTATATATGTAATTTATTTGCATGAACACATTTTATGACTGCATTTGTTTTAATAATAAATTACACAATCACATATTAATACTCCTCTTGCGATCCCCTTTTAATTTTACTGGCTATGTGTAAGATTGCCTAGCGATTTCGTTTCGATCAAAAGAACATTTACGTAACTGTTTGTTGTAATTACCGACGAAGGTCTCCGTAATGAACCGTAATTTCTGTCTGAGCTACATTGTACTAAAGTAAACCGACATCGAATTTTGAGCTTTAGATGGAGTCTCTCTCGACAGATTAATTTGTCACCTTGTAGCACATAAAAACCAAAAGGTGACAATTTAAAGCTTTAGAGCTGACACCCGCCTAAAGTAAAGTATTTGAGCTATGTCAGCTCCCCTGCTGATGTTCGTCGGGTGAATCGACCAACATCGGTAGGGTGCCATATTTTCAGAACCGTATGAAGCTCGTCATGGAGGAGGAAATGACCTCGGACATGATCCAACATCGTGTCTCTCAATTAAATTGTGTAAAGAGGTGCATTTGCACAGGTAATAGATATCCTGTTCCGCAGTTCCACGCGATTCCTGTTGAATTGCAAAACTTGACAAAGTCAGACATTTATGTCTTACGTCCTTTCGACGTACACTGTGGAGAATATGAATGTATGCCTAACGGCTATCGTATGAAAAATGCGATTTTAAGAATAAGCATAAGTGAAAAGTCTGTTGAACAAAAAAAATAAGAGCATTGTCTGATGGAGATGCGAAAGGAGGTGTATGGCTGCGTATCTGTTCTTGATGAAATCGAAAGTATAGTAGTACCCAAGAGCATAGTAGTACCCGACATATCATGCACCGGGAAGGCGACGTCCGGTGCTACGAAAAGGTGAAGTCGTTAAAAAAGTCATTTCACCGGCGTTAGCCTTAAGGGCGGAGTATGCTGAGTGATTGTCAACGTCTTAACCGTAGGTACTGCCTTTTTTTCTTTTAGATCGTTTGTTGTTTGTCGATCGCTCTGTGCTAAGTATTGACCTTACAGAATATCAGAAAATTCTTTTATAAAGAAACACAGACTGCATCGAAAGATGGAAAGCCACACGAAATCCCGGAACAAAGACTTAAAAGCGTTGCTGCAGAAACGCAAGGTCTGAGGTCACAGAGACATTATTATGTATGAACGAGAGTAAAGGAACGAAAAGCCAATATCGATGAATTCGTGGAAAATAGTAATCTTTATACTACTGCCAGTGCAAATACTAAAATCAACATGTAAGACCAGAAAGAACTGAGCAGAAAGCAATTAGAAAAAGAAAGACTTGAATGTAAAGATAAAGAAAGCCTGTGAGAACTGATATTAAAAGTAAGACTTGAAATTGTCAAATATGTTGCCTTCTACTTACAATTTTATACAGAACATAACATATTCATGTATGTTATACGCTTGTTGGATTAGGTGATTAATACATTGTTCATTGCAAAATAGATACTTGCTGGTGGATACTAGTGTGAACATATGCCATTCTGTTTCCATTTGTAGGCTGTGCGTCGTCTCTACGTGTCACGGATAGACGAAATCATCCGCACATCGTCGGGTGAACATGTGTCAGGCGATGGGCCTGACCACGAGTCAGACTCCTCGTCAGACCATGTGGCTGAGCCAGAACACCTATCGGCTGGCGATGAGTCTGACCATGAGAAATAGATTTTCATAGCTTTTAAGAATATAACTTTTGAAATACTTGTAACAACTTTTTTTTTATACATATGTTATACACCATGATATCAAGACTTGTTACTGTTTTCTTTAAATAGAAATACGTTATACGCCAACATATGTAGTCTTATTTATTTCTCAATAAATATTATATACGCCACACGTTTTCATGACTAATTCGTTTTTATGTTATACGCCTATCTCTACAGACATATCTTTAAAAATAAAAATAAAAATTAACCCATAAAGCGATAACATCGTTCATTAATAATACTTTTTCCTTTCACTTCCACCGAATTAGGGTGGGACGGGTGGGTTGTGTCACCACAATAAGCCACAGGTTATTAACCATACACGTTGAAGTTAACTTACTCTGAAAGATAGGCTTGAAACTTTATACAAAATGTGAGATTTTACATTTTACATTACTTTACTAGTATACTATGTAATATAATGATAACTTTTCCAAACCGATTCTGCATTTGGCTCAAATTTTGCATGTCGATAGTACATGTTGAGTTACGCACTGCTGTGCAAGAAATGTTTGTTTAATGGAATTGTGTTCAAGTTACAGGGCTTTAAAAGGTGCTAATTTTCAGTCAAACACTGTAAAAAATAATTGGTTTTGTGAAAGTGATTTTCAAAATGCAATAACGTTTTTGCATTAGGTCGTATCAAAAATCTAAAGCGCATAGCACGGCCTGAAATTGAAAGTTACTTGGGGGAGAGTGGGGGGTTAGGTGCATGACTGCGTATCTGTTCTTGTTGAAATCGAAAGATTCCTGCCACAGAGCGTACGTCATGAAACGGGATGAGCTCTTGAAAAACGGGAAACCGTAATTTTGTTAACTAGATGAGTTAACGTGAGTGACGTTGAGTGATTTCTTCGGAAACCGAACTGATAGCAATAACTAATAACTAATAATAAATAATATTATCTACAATTCGTTGACATCTGATATACTTTTAATTTAATAATTACAGATGAATACCCCAAACAAGATGGAGGGCTCCATTAAGTACCTAAATCACATTCCAAAGTATTTTTTACGCCAATATGGGCCTATTGAGGAGGAAATGACCTCAGACCTGATCCAACATCGTCTCTCTCAATTAAATTGTGTCAAGAGGTGCATTTGCACAGGTAATAGATATCCTGTTCCGCAGTTCCACGCGATTCCTGTTGAATTGCAAAACTTGACAAAGTCAGCCATTTATGTCTTACGTCCTTTCGACGTACACTGTGGAGAATATGAATGTATATTGAGGAGGAAATGACCTCGGACATGATCCAACATCGTGTCTCTCAATTAAATTGTGTAAAGAGGTGCATTTGCACAGGTAATAGATATCCTGTTCCGCAGTTCCACGCGATTCCTGTTGAATTGCAAAACTTGACAAAGTCAGACATTTATGTCTTACGTCCTTTCGACGTACACTGTGGAGAATATGAATGTATATTGAGGAGGAAATGACCTCGGACATGATCCAACATCGTCTCTCTCAATTAAATTGTGTAAAGAGGTGCATTTGCACAGGTAATAGATATCCTGTTCCGCAGTTCCACGCGATTCCTGTTGAATTGCAAAACTTGACAAAGTCAGACATTTATGTCTTACGTCCTTTCGACGTACACTGTGGAGAATATGAATGTATGCCTAACGGCTATCGTATGAAAAATGCGATTTTAAGAATAAGCATAAGTGAAAAGTCTGTTGAACAAAAAAAATAAGAGCATTGTCTGATGGAGATGCGAAAGGAGGTGTATGGCTGCGTATCTGTTCTTGATGAAATCGAAAGTATAGTAGTACCCAAGAGCATAGTAGTACCCGACATATCATCAACCGGAAAGGTGCTACGAAAAGGTGAAGTCGTTAAAAAAGTCATTTCACCGGCGTTAGCCTTAAGGGCGGAGTATGCTGAGTGATTGTCAACGTCTTAACCGTAGGTACTGCCTTTTTTTCTTTTAGATCGTTTGTTGTTTGTCGATCGCTCTGTGCTAAGTATTGACCTTACAGAATATCAGAAAATTCTATTATAAAGAAACACAGACTGCATCGAAAGATGGAAAGCCACACGAAATCCCGGAACAAAGACTTAAAAGCGTTGCTGCAGAAACGCAAGGTCTGAGGTCACAGAGACATTATTATGTATGAACGAGAGTAAAGGAACGAAAAGCCAATATCGACGAATGCGTGGAAAATAGTAATATTTATACTACTGCCAGTGCAAATACTAAAATGAACATGTAAGACCAGAAAGAACTGAGCAGAAAGCAATTAGAAAAAGAAAGACTTGAATGTAAAGATAAAGAAAGCCTGTGAGAACTGATATTAAAAGTAAGACTTGAAATTGTCAAATATGTTGCCTTCTACTTACAATTTTATACAGAACATAACATATTCATGTATGTTATACGCTTGTTGGATTAGGTGATTAATACATTGTTCATTGCAAAATAGATACTTGCTGGTGGATACTAGTATTGACATATGCCATTCTGTTTCCATTTGTAGGCTGTGCTTCGTGTCTACCTATCCCGAATAGATCAGATAATAAGACCACAACATGAAATACTTCACCATAACAGGTACATCAGCACATCGTGATCAGGTGACCATGTGTCAGGCGATGGGTCTGACCACGAGTCAGACCCATCGCCTGACCATGAGTCTGATGACGATGACTATGCCGGTGCTCCACCTCCTTCCAAACGGCGCAAACGCATCACTTCGAGCGATATGGATTCGGAGGCAATCGCCCACGTAGCCCTTTTAGGAGGGACTCAATACTTACAATGCTCCAAGAGCATAGTAGTACCCGATATATCATGCACCGGGAAGGCGACGTCCGGTGCTACGAAAAGGTGAAGTCCTTAAAAAAGTCATTTCACCGGCGTTAGCCTTAAGGGCGGAGTATGCTGAGTGATTGTCAACGTCTTAACCGTAGGTACTGCCTTTTTTCTTTTAGATCGTTCGTTGTTTGTCGAGTGACAACACGAAAGGCATCCAAAAAAAATTAATCAACACAACATTGTAATGAGTTGAAACTTGTATACAACAAATAGGGCGATACCCTTAAAGGAATACTAATCAGCAAGAAGTAAGAAATTGTAGTACAGAAATAGGGCGATAGCCTCAAACAAATACGAAAGTGTTGTTATGAAAAAAACAGAAAGCCGAGTGATAACACGAAAGGCACAAAAACATCAAACAAGAACGAAACACTGGAACAGCGAAAAGCCATTCTAAAAATGTAAATACGAGTTGTGTACGAAAGAGCGATTGTAAAGACTGTCAGAAGAATCTATTGGCAAGAAACAGAACGTATGGAAATATGAAAAGAGAAAAGAACTCTAGGTGAAAAGATTAAAGCGTTACTGCAGGAACGCTTGGAAAGAAAGAATTTTAAAAGACATAAACGATCTAGGAAGGAACGTTAAGGCAAGAACAACCAACATTTGTAAGACTAGAAAAAACTTCGTGAAAGGTCTTTAGAAAAAGAAAGATACTGTCAAAACCGATGTTCTCAAAGACATAATATTGTGAAACGTGAAGATCTTAGCTTGTGCACAAATTCCTATCACATTTGAATATCGTCTAGAAAGCGAATTGACAGTTGTGAACAGAAACAGAACGACCCTTCCAATCGAAACAACGCCATCTAGAAATTAAGACAGTATGAATTCGTGGCAAACCGATCTCTTCACGTTAAAGAAACAACCTGTAAGTTCTCAAAGAAATCGAGTAAAGAACAAATACTTGTCAAATAGATTAAATCAGATTTACAGAATATAACTTTCAAAACACACGTAACAACTTTTTTCTAACACATCCGTTATACACCTCCATAGCTTTACTTGTTTTTTTTATATAAATATGTTATACACCAATACATTGTCACTCAGTTGTTTTATTTTTTAAATTGTATACACCAGACGTTTTAATGACGTCTCCATTTCTATGTAAAAAAACCTGTTTCTACGTACTTTTTTTAAATTTAAATTTATTTTCTCTAAGTCTAAAGATCTAACATAGTACATTCATTAATACTTTTCTCCTTCATTTTTAATGTTAACACACGCTCTATACAGACATTGTTTAAAAAACGTTATCTTTAACATTAACATAGTACATCATTAATAGTTTCTTCTTTCAGTCACACCGATTTAGATTAGGACAAGTGGGTACCGTTACTTCGAATAACGTTATAACTTACAAAATATGTTCGATGTCCATCGACTTATCGTACATTTCATTAAACGTACCTTTTACCTAACGAACTTTAACATGTGTTAATTACAGTAATGTCTCAATACGTATTGTCACTAATACGCAATTGAAGAATAACCTGGAAAGAGATAACATCGTGCATGAATAAGACGTCTTCCTTACAGGGCCACCGATTTAGGGTGGGACGGGTGGGTTGTTGCATCTCGACTAAGTCATGGTTATTAAACATCCCCATAAGTCTGTAACCTACAAGAGGTTGACAATGTACATTTTATATCGTAAATTCTTTTAAACGTACGTTTTTCCTAACTTTCATATATATCTTGATATAATAACTTTTCCAAAACTTTTTCAATTGAATAATTTTAGTACCAGCGTGTAGCACTTGTCGAGTCAGGAAGTGTGACAAATTTTCGGTCTTGGGGAATAGGCAGATTTCGAGATATCGACGTTTCAAAATCGGAGAATTCTAAAGATGAACGACGACATGGGAGCGAGAATGGCGTGAAATGGACGGGAAAAACTCAATTTTAAAAATGTCATTAGGAGTCACGATGTTACGGAAATTCTGTATACTCCGACGAAGAATAACGTGTATTAATTTTTAACGAATCGTTAGTAGGGATCTTTAGTAAATGCCATTTCAACGTAAATCAGAATATCAGACAATTTCAAAGTATAAATAATAATAATTTGGGTTATCTTTATCGCCTCCAATCGTGGGAGGTAGCAGTCACGAAGAAAGAGAAGCACAAGAGAGAAGATACACATCGAGAGAGAAAAAGCTTTGGACATCCGAGTGCCTGCTAGGCTTCTACATGTAAGGGGAAGACCCCGGGTATCAGGTTAGTAAGCTGATACGATGTTAGGTGTTTAACATGTATAGTCTTTGAGAATGCTCTAAGTTCACTGCTTCGATCCTGTTGGAGGTTTATTGCCACGGATTGGCGTGTTTACTATATGAACGTTTTCTGAGACAGATTTGCGTACAGAATCGATACTTGCAGGGTGACTTGTTGGAGGCGTCACGACATGGGTAGCTTTGCTTGTGACTTCTCAAGCGGATCGCTCAATAATCTCAGGTCGGATTCATTTCTGCCACCGTAACCAACCACAGACGGTGCAACCTGCGATGGTTTAATGCCGAAATTTGGGCGGCAGTCAATTAACCCTTCAAGTACAAAGATCGTACAGGGAAGTGGGTACCTTGATAGAGGAAATGCTATCAAAAGGCAGTAGTGTAACTACTGTCATCCATAAATCGGGGGGTTGAAAGGAATAGAAATGATAGAGGAATAGAGAGTACAACAAAATCTCAGCGCTAGCTGCTATAACGACAATCGGTTCAGTGTACTTGATTGCTTGTCATATCGATACGAACGTAAACGATAAATATTCTGTTGCAGAAAACATGCCGTGGAGCGAAGAAGATGCAAAACTGTTTTGGAACGCGAGAAAGCCTCATGTTCTCCAATCCGCAACGGAATTAGCGATAAGCGTACGTAACTTTGTGGCAACGAATAGCTCAAATGTCGAGAAAGAGAATAGAAACAAAGCAAGGTTTATGGCTGAAAACAGGTTTGAAGACCTGCAACTCGACGTGTCTGGGCGAGATATTACAAAGAACGCAATTTCAGATTTGTTGTTTTGGGTTACCAATTCATCTTGGTCATATTGCAATGACTGTGGAGTGCTAGCCACGCAGACTTTGACACCGTCTTTTCAGAAAAGACCAGTAACCAAATGCATAAAAAGGTGTGTGTGCAAGACAAATCGCTACGAAGTGCCAATGTGGAACGAAGTTCCAGCTGAGTTAAAAGACCTCAGCAAAACCGATATATTTGTGCTACGTCCATTTGACGTTCATTCTGGCGATTATGAATGCCAACGAAGCGGATACCGAATGAAGAACGCCATTTTAAGAATCAGTCCGAGCCAGTTGTCGGTGGAAGACAAAATCAGAAATCTCGAGGATCGTGATGCAAAGAAGAGGTGTAACGCTGCATATTCGTTCTTGATGAAGTCGTCGGACTCCTGTTACAAAATGTATGTCTTGAAAAGAGCCGACCTCCTGAAAACCGGTAAGCCATTGAATATTTACGAACTCGATGACAGCAAAGGTATCAAGTGTGCATTGTGGCCGCACCTATATCCGAAGACGAAGTGGTTCGATTCAGAGATGGATGGAGAAGAATCTCGATAAAGACTTTATTTTTTAGTGATCATATGTCATTCTGTACGGCTTTTTAAGCAACAACGCTGAATTTTGAAAATGTAGGATAATGTTGACATTTTAAAATATTTTTTTTGCCAACTTCAATGTTACTTATCCTCGTATATTTTATGCTTGTTGCCAAGGTGAATAATACGTTGTTGATTGCCAAAGCTATACTTGCTGGAAGACCCCTGCCCAATTTTTTTTCAATGTAAAGACTTTATTGATCTTATGTCATTCATTTTTTATGTTGTAGTAATACACTATTACGACGAAAGCAATGGCTCGCAACTCAGAGGTAATTCAGTTTGTAATTCATTATGTCTATTTGAAGGATTTCAAACTCTTCCTTGAAGACTCCGATGAGACGGACGACTGCGCATCGGATGTATTCGAGGTACATAGCGTGTGTTATATCTTATTTTCATTTAATGTAATACATAATATGTAGGCTTCTATTTACAAATTTATACATAGTGTTTTATTGAACATGTGCCAATCTGTTTTCATTTTGTAGTCGATATTGCTTGGATTGGATCCAAGTATCGTATCAAGAGCGGACTCAAAGGTAAAGGTAAAGCCTTTGTTTTTTTATTGATCATATGGCTTTTTTTTTCATTTTGTATTACTTCATTGTCATCAATTAATTAGCATGGCCGACAACACAGAGGTAATTCAGTTTGCATTTTATACGTGATCTATTTTACAGATATTGGACAAATACGTTAAGGCAATTTAAACTTTAAACATGGTATTGGTAAATCTGTTTTAATCGTTATTATCTCTATTTGAAGGATTTCAAACCCCTTAAGGACGTGGATGAGACGGTAAGTCACGAAGCATTTTTTACGTGATGTGACACATATTAGACACATCCTGTTTTGAGTTACTTACTGTTATGAAATAATCAAGCTAGATATTTACCCTTCTACAGGACGACAGCTCACCTGATGAATCCGAGGTACATAGCGTGTGTTATATTATATTTTCATTAAATGTAATATATAGGGTTTAGGGTTTAGGGTTCTAGGCTTCTATTTACAATTGTATACGTAGTGTTTTATTGAACATATGCCAATCTGTTTTCATTTTGTAGTCTATTAATCCACCACCCCTGCAAGCGGGATCAAAGGTAATTCCAGATCTATTTGGACCCGATTTGCCAAAGTTTGACGGATGTATCCGTATGTGTTATAGCTTATTTTCATTAAATGTACTACATAATATGTTGCCTTCTATTTACAATATCCATGTATGTTATATGCTTGTTGGATTAGGTGATTAATACATTGTTCATTGCAAAATAGATACTTGCTGGGAATACTAGTGTGAACATATGCCATTCTGTTTCCATTTGTAGGCTGTGCGTCGTCTCTACGTGTCACGGATAGACGAAATCAACTGCACATCGTCGGGTGAACATGTGTCAGGCGATGGGCCTGACCACGAGTCAGACTCCTCGTCAGACCATGTGGCTGAGCCAGAACACCCATCGGCTGGCGATGAGTCTGACCATGAGAAATAGATTTTCATAGCTTTTCAGAATAAAACTTTTGAAATACTTGTAACAACTTTTTTTTATACATATGTTATACACCATGATATCAAGACTTGTTACTGTTTTCTTTAAATAGAAATACGTTATACGCCAACATATGTAGTCTTATTTATTTCTCAATAAATATTATATACGCCACACGTTTTCATGACTAATTCGTTTTTATGTTATACGCCTATCTCTACAGACATATCTTTAAAAATAAAAATAAAAATTAACCTATAAAGCGATAACATCGTTCATTAATAATACTTTTTCCTTTCACTTCCACTGAATTAGGGTGGGACGGGTGGGTTGTGTCACCACAATAAGCCACAGGTTATTAACCATACACGTTGAAGTTAACTTACTCTGAAAGATAGGCTTGAAACTTTATACAAAATGTGAGATTTTACATTTTACATTACTTTATTGGTATACTATGTAATATAATGATAACTTTTCCAAACCGATTCTGCATTTGGCTCAAATTTTGCATGTCGATAGTACATGTTGAGTTACGTACTGCTGTGCAAGAAATGTTTGTTTAATAGAATTGTGTTCAAGTTACAGGGCTTTAAAAGGTGCTAATTTTCAGTCAAACACTGTAAAAAATAATTGGTTTTGTTAAAGTGATTTTCAAAATGCAATAACTTTTTTGCATTAAGGTCGTATCAAAAATCTAAAGCGCATAGCACGCCCTGAAATTGAAAGTTACTTGGGGGAGAGCGGGGGGAGAGCGGGGGGTTAGGTGGATGGCTGCGTATCTGTTCTTGATGAAATCGAAAGATTCCTGCCACAGAGCGTACGTCATGAAACGGGATGAGCTCTTGAAAAACGGGAAACCGTAATTTTGTTAACTTAGATGAGTTAGCGTGAGTGACGTCGAGTGATTTCTTCGGAAACCGAACTGAGAGCAATAACTAATAACTAATAATAAATAATATTATCTACAATTCGTTGACATCTGATATACTTTTAATTTAATAATTACAGATGAATACCCCAAACAAGATGGAGGGCTCCATTAAGTACCTAAATCACATTCCAAAGTATTTTTTACGCCAATATGGGCCTATTGAGGAGGAAATGACCTCAGACCTGATCCAACATCGTCTCTCTCAATTAAATTGTGTCAAGAGGTGCATTTGCACAGGTAATAGATATCCTGTTCCGCAGTTCCACGCGATTCCTGTTGAATTGCAAAACTTGACAAAGTCAGCCATTTATGTCTTACGTCCTTTCGACGTACACTGTGGAGAATATGAATGTATATTGAGGAGGAAATGACCTCGGACATGATCCAACATCGTCTCTCTCAATTAAATTGTGTAAAGAGGTGCATTTGCACAGGTAATAGATATCCTGTTCCGCAGTTCCACGCGATTCCTGTTGAATTGCAAAACTTGACAAAGTCAGACATTTATGTCTTACGTCCTTTCGACGTACACTGTGGAGAATATGAATGTATATTGAGGAGGAAATGACCTCGGACATGATCCAACATCGTCTCTCTCAATTAAATTGTGTAAAGAGGTGCATTTGCACAGGTAATAGATATCCTGTTCCGCAGTTCCACGCGATTCCTGTTGAATTGCAAAACTTGACAAAGTCAGACATTTATGTCTTACGTCCTTTCGACGTACACTGTGGAGAATATGAATGTATGCCTAACGGCTATCGTATGAAAAATGCGATTTTAAGAATAAGCATAAGTGAAAAGTCTGTTGAACAAAAAAAATAAGAGCATTGTCTGATGGAGATGCGAAAGGAGGTGTATGGCTGCGTATCTGTTCTTGATGAAATCGAAAGTATAGTAGTACCCAAGAGCATAGTAGTACCCGACATATCATGCACCGGAAAGGCGACGTCCGGTGCTACGAAAAGGTGAAGTCGTTAAAAAAGTCATTTCACCGGCGTTAGCCTTAAGGGCGGAGTATGCTGAGTGATTGTCAACGTCTTAACCGTAGGTACTGCCTTTTTTTCTTTTAGATCGTTTGTTGTTTGTCGATCGCTCTGTGCTAAGTATTGACCTTACAGAATATCAGAAAATTCTATTATAAAGAAACACAGACTGCATCGAAAGATGGAAAGCCACACGAAATCCCGGAACAAAGACTTAAAAGCGTTGCTGCAGAAACGCAAGGTCTGAGGTCACAGAGACATTATTATGTATGAACGAGAGTAAAGGAACGAAAAGCCAATATCGACGAATGCGTGGAAAATAGTAATATTTATACTACTGCCAGTGCAAATACTAAAATGAACATGTAAGACCAGAAAGAACTGAGCAGAAAGCAATTAGAAAAAGAAAGACTTGAATGTAAAGATAAAGAAAGCCTGTGAGAACTGATATTAAAAGTAAGACTTGAAATTGTCAAATATGTTGCCTTCTACTTACAATTTTATACAGAACATAACATATTCATGTATGTTATACGCTTGTTGGATTAGGTGATTAATACATTGTTCATTGCAAAATAGATACTTGCTGGTGGATACTAGTATTGACATATGCCATTCTGTTTCCATTTGTAGGCTGTGCTTCGTGTCTACCTATCCCGAATAGATCAGATAATAAGACCACAACATGAAATACTTCACCATAACAGGTACATCAGCACATCGTGATCAGGTGACCATGTGTCAGGCGATGGGTCTGACCACGAGTCAGACCCATCGCCTGACCATGAGTCTGAGTATGATGACTATGCCGGTGCTCCACCTCCTTCCAAACGGCGCAAACGCATCACTTCGAGCGATATGGATTCGGAGGCAATCGCCCACGTAGCCCTTTTAGGAGGGACTCAATACTTACAATGCTCCAAGAGCATAGTAGTACCCGATATATCATGCACCGGGAAGGCGACGTCCGGTGCTACGAAAAGGTGAAGTCCTTAAAAAAGTCATTTCACCGGCGTTAGCCTTAAGGGCGGAGTATGCTGAGTGATTGTCAACGTCTTAACCGTAGGTACTGCCTTTTTTCTTTTAGATCGTTCGTTGTTTGTCGAGTGACAACACGAAAGGCATCCAAAAAAAATTAATCAACACAACATTGTAATGAGTTGAAACTTGTATACAACAAATAGGGCGATACCCTTAAAGGAATACTAATCAGCAAGAAGTAAGAAATTGTAGTACAGAAATAGGGCGATAGCCTCAAACAAATACGAAAGTGTTGTTATGAAAAAAACAGAAAGCCGAGTGATAACACGAAAGGCACAAAAACATCAAACAAGAACGAAACACTGGAACAGCGAAAAGCCATTCTAAAAATGTAAATACGAGTTGTGTACGAAAGAGCGATTGTAAAGACTGTCAGAAGAATCTATTGGCAAGAAACAGAACGTATGGAAATATGAAAAGAGAAAAGAACTCTAGGTGAAAAGATTAAAGCGTTACTGCAGGAACGCTTGGAAAGAAAGAATTTTAAAAGACATAAACGATCTAGGAAGGAACGTTAAGGCAAGAACAACCAACATTTGTAAGACTAGAAAAAACTTCGTGAAAGGTCTTTAGAAAAAGAAAGATACTGTCAAAACCGATGTTCTCAAAGACATAATATTGTGAAACGTGAAGATCTTAGCTTGTGCACAAATTCCTATCACATTTGAATATCGTCTAGAAAGCGAATTGACAGTTGTGAACAGAAACAGAACGACCCTTCCAATCGAAACAACGCCATCTAGAAATTAAGACAGTATGAATTCGTGGCAAACCGATCTCTTCACGTTAAAGAAACAACCTGTAAGTTCTCAAAGAAATCGAGTAAAGAACAAATACTTGTCAAATAGATTAAATCAGATTTACAGAATATAACTTTCAAAACACACGTAACAACTTTTTTCTAACACATCCGTTATACACCTCCATAGCTTTACTTGTTTTTTTTATATAAATATGTTATACACCAATACATTGTCACTCAGTTGTTTTATTTTTTAAATTGTATACACCAGACGTTTTAATGACGTCTCCATTTCTATGTAAAAAAACCTGTTTCTACGTACTTTTTTTAAATTTAAATTTATTTTCTCTAAGTCTAAAGATCTAACATAGTACATTCATTAATACTTTTCTCCTTCATTTTTAATGTTAACACACGCTCTATACAGACATTGTTTAAAAAACGTTATCTTTAACATTAACATAGTACATCATTAATAGTTTCTTCTTTCAGTCACACCGATTTAGATTAGGACAAGTGGGTACCGTTACTTCGAATAACGTTATAACTTACAAAATATGTTCGATGTCCATCGACTTATCGTACATTTCATTAAACGTACCTTTTACCTAACGAACTTTAACATGTGTTAATTACAGTAATGTCTCAATACGTATTGTCACTAATACGCAATTGAAGAATAACCTGGAAAGAGATAACATCGTGCATGAATAAGACGTCTTCCTTACAGGGCCACCGATTTAGGGTGGGACGGGTGGGTTGTTGCATCTCGACTAAGTCATGGTTATTAAACATCCCCATAAGTCTGTAACCTACAAGAGGTTGACAATGTACATTTTATATCGTAAATTCTTTTAAACGTACGTTTTTCCTAACTTTCATATATATCTTGATATAATAACTTTTCCAAAACTTTTTCAATTGAATAATTTTAGTACCAGCGTGTAGCACTTGTCGAGTCAGGAAGTGTGACAAATTTTCGGTCTTGGGGAATAGGCAGATTTCGAGATATCGACGTTTCAAAATCGGAGAATTCTAAAGATGAACGACGACATGGGAGCGAGAATGGCGTGAAATGGACGGGAAAAACTCAATTTTAAAAATGTCATTAGGAGTCACGATGTTACGGAAATTCTGTATACTCCGACGAAGAATAACGTGTATTAATTTTTAACGAATCGTTAGTAGGGATCTTTAGTAAATGCCATTTCAACGTAAATCAGAATATCAGACAATTTCAAAGTATAAATAATAATAATTTGGGTTATCTTTATCGCCTCCAATCGTGGGAGGTAGCAGTCACGAAGAAAGAGAAGCACAAGAGAGAAGATACACATCGAGAGAGAAAAAGCTTTGGACATCCGAGTGCCTGCTAGGCTTCTACATGTAAGGGGAAGACCCCGGGTATCAGGTTAGTAAGCTGATACGATGTTAGGTGTTTAACATGTATAGTCTTTGAGAATGCTCTAAGTTCACTGCTTCGATCCTGTTGGAGGTTTATTGCCACGGATTGGCGTGTTTACTATATGAACGTTTTCTGAGACAGATTTGCGTACAGAATCGATACTTGCAGGGTGACTTGTTGGAGGCGTCACGACATGGGTAGCTTTGCTTGTGACTTCTCAAGCGGATCGCTCAATAATCTCAGGTCGGATTCATTTCTGCCACCGTAACCAACCACAGACGGTGCAACCTGCGATGGTTTAATGCCGAAATTTGGGCGGCAGTCAATTAACCCTTCAAGTACAAAGATCGTACAGGGAAGTGGGTACCTTGATAGAGGAAATGCTATCAAAAGGCAGTAGTGTAACTACTGTCATCCATAAATCGGGGGGTTGAAAGGAATAGAAATGATAGAGGAATAGAGAGTACAACAAAATCTCAGCGCTAGCTGCTATAACGACAATCGGTTCAGTGTACTTGATTGCTTGTCATATCGATACGAACGTAAACGATAAATATTCTGTTGCAGAAAACATGCCGTGGAGCGAAGAAGATGCAAAACTGTTTTGGAACGCGAGAAAGCCTCATGTTCTCCAATCCGCAACGGAATTAGCGATAAGCGTACGTAACTTTGTGGCAACGAATAGCTCAAATGTCGAGAAAGAGAATAGAAACAAAGCAAGGTTTATGGCTGAAAACAGGTTTGAAGACCTGCAACTCGACGTGTCTGGGCGAGATATTACAAAGAACGCAATTTCAGATTTGTTGTTTTGGGTTACCAATTCATCTTGGTCATATTGCAATGACTGTGGAGTGCTAGCCACGCAGACTTTGACACCGTCTTTTCAGAAAAGACCAGTAACCAAATGCATAAAAAGGTGTGTGTGCAAGACAAATCGCTACGAAGTGCCAATGTGGAACGAAGTTCCAGCTGAGTTAAAAGACCTCAGCAAAACCGATATATTTGTGCTACGTCCATTTGACGTTCATTCTGGCGATTATGAATGCCAACGAAGCGGATACCGAATGAAGAACGCCATTTTAAGAATCAGTCCGAGCCAGTTGTCGGTGGAAGACAAAATCAGAAATCTCGAGGATCGTGATGCAAAGAAGAGGTGTAACGCTGCATATTCGTTCTTGATGAAGTCGTCGGACTCCTGTTACAAAATGTATGTCTTGAAAAGAGCCGACCTCCTGAAAACCGGTAAGCCATTGAATATTTACGAACTCGATGACAGCAAAGGTATCAAGTGTGCATTGTGGCCGCACCTATATCCGAAGACGAAGTGGTTCGATTCAGAGATGGATGGAGAAGAATCTCGATAAAGACTTTATTTTTTAGTGATCATATGTCATTCTGTACGGCTTTTTAAGCAACAACGCTGAATTTTGAAAATGTAGGATAATGTTGACATTTTAAAATATTTTTTTTGCCAACTTCAATGTTACTTATCCTCGTATATTTTATGCTTGTTGCCAAGGTGAATAATACGTTGTTGATTGCCAAAGCTATACTTGCTGGAAGACCCCTGCCCAATTTTTTTTCAATGTAAAGACTTTATTGATCTTATGTCATTCATTTTTTATGTTGTAGTAATACACTATTACGACGAAAGCAATGGCTCGCAACTCAGAGGTAATTCAGTTTGTAATTCATTATGTCTATTTGAAGGATTTCAAACTCTTCCTTGAAGACTCCGATGAGACGGACGACTGCGCATCGGATGTATTCGAGGTACATAGCGTGTGTTATATCTTATTTTCATTTAATGTAATACATAATATGTAGGCTTCTATTTACAAATTTATACATAGTGTTTTATTGAACATGTGCCAATCTGTTTTCATTTTGTAGTCGATATTGCTTGGATTGGATCCAAGTATCGTATCAAGAGCGGACTCAAAGGTAAAGGTAAAGCCTTTGTTTTTTTATTGATCATATGGCTTTTTTTTTCATTTTGTATTACTTCATTGTCATCAATTAATTAGCATGGCCGACAACACAGAGGTAATTCAGTTTGCATTTTATACGTGATCTATTTTACAGATATTGGACAAATACGTTAAGGCAATTTAAACTTTAAACATGGTATTGGTAAATCTGTTTTAATCGTTATTATCTCTATTTGAAGGATTTCAAACCCCTTAAGGACGTGGATGAGACGGTAAGTCACGAAGCATTTTTTACGTGATGTGACACATATTAGACACATCCTGTTTTGAGTTACTTACTGTTATGAAATAATCAAGCTAGATATTTACCCTTCTACAGGACGACAGCTCACCTGATGAATCCGAGGTACATAGCGTGTGTTATATTATATTTTCATTAAATGTAATATATAGGGTTTAGGGTTTAGGGTTCTAGGCTTCTATTTACAATTGTATACGTAGTGTTTTATTGAACATATGCCAATCTGTTTTCATTTTGTAGTCTATTAATCCACCACCCCTGCAAGCGGGATCAAAGGTAATTCCAGATCTATTTGGACCCGATTTGCCAAAGTTTGACGGATGTATCCGTATGTGTTATAGCTTATTTTCATTAAATGTACTACATAATATGTTGCCTTCTATTTACAATATCCATGTATGTTATATGCTTGTTGGATTAGGTGATTAATACATTGTTCATTGCAAAATAGATACTTGCTGGGAATACTAGTGTGAACATATGCCATTCTGTTTCCATTTGTAGGCTGTGCGTCGTCTCTACGTGTCACGGATAGACGAAATCAACTGCACATCGTCGGGTGAACATGTGTCAGGCGATGGGCCTGACCACGAGTCAGACTCCTCGTCAGACCATGTGGCTGAGCCAGAACACCCATCGGCTGGCGATGAGTCTGACCATGAGAAATAGATTTTCATAGCTTTTCAGAATAAAACTTTTGAAATACTTGTAACAACTTTTTTTTATACATATGTTATACACCATGATATCAAGACTTGTTACTGTTTTCTTTAAATAGAAATACGTTATACGCCAACATATGTAGTCTTATTTATTTCTCAATAAATATTATATACGCCACACGTTTTCATGACTAATTCGTTTTTATGTTATACGCCTATCTCTACAGACATATCTTTAAAAATAAAAATAAAAATTAACCTATAAAGCGATAACATCGTTCATTAATAATACTTTTTCCTTTCACTTCCACTGAATTAGGGTGGGACGGGTGGGTTGTGTCACCACAATAAGCCACAGGTTATTAACCATACACGTTGAAGTTAACTTACTCTGAAAGATAGGCTTGAAACTTTATACAAAATGTGAGATTTTACATTTTACATTACTTTATTGGTATACTATGTAATATAATGATAACTTTTCCAAACCGATTCTGCATTTGGCTCAAATTTTGCATGTCGATAGTACATGTTGAGTTACGTACTGCTGTGCAAGAAATGTTTGTTTAATAGAATTGTGTTCAAGTTACAGGGCTTTAAAAGGTGCTAATTTTCAGTCAAACACTGTAAAAAATAATTGGTTTTGTTAAAGTGATTTTCAAAATGCAATAACTTTTTTGCATTAAGGTCGTATCAAAAATCTAAAGCGCATAGCACGCCCTGAAATTGAAAGTTACTTGGGGGAGAGCGGGGGGAGAGCGGGGGGTTAGGTGGATGGCTGCGTATCTGTTCTTGATGAAATCGAAAGATTCCTGCCACAGAGCGTACGTCATGAAACGGGATGAGCTCTTGAAAAACGGGAAACCGTAATTTTGTTAACTTAGATGAGTTAGCGTGAGTGACGTCGAGTGATTTCTTCGGAAACCGAACTGAGAGCAATAACTAATAACTAATAATAAATAATATTATCTACAATTCGTTGACATCTGATATACTTTTAATTTAATAATTACAGATGAATACCCCAAACAAGATGGAGGGCTCCATTAAGTACCTAAATCACATTCCAAAGTATTTTTTACGCCAATATGGGCCTATTGAGGAGGAAATGACCTCAGACCTGATCCAACATCGTCTCTCTCAATTAAATTGTGTCAAGAGGTGCATTTGCACAGGTAATAGATATCCTGTTCCGCAGTTCCACGCGATTCCTGTTGAATTGCAAAACTTGACAAAGTCAGCCATTTATGTCTTACGTCCTTTCGACGTACACTGTGGAGAATATGAATGTATATTGAGGAGGAAATGACCTCGGACATGATCCAACATCGTCTCTCTCAATTAAATTGTGTAAAGAGGTGCATTTGCACAGGTAATAGATATCCTGTTCCGCAGTTCCACGCGATTCCTGTTGAATTGCAAAACTTGACAAAGTCAGACATTTATGTCTTACGTCCTTTCGACGTACACTGTGGAGAATATGAATGTATATTGAGGAGGAAATGACCTCGGACATGATCCAACATCGTCTCTCTCAATTAAATTGTGTAAAGAGGTGCATTTGCACAGGTAATAGATATCCTGTTCCGCAGTTCCACGCGATTCCTGTTGAATTGCAAAACTTGACAAAGTCAGACATTTATGTCTTACGTCCTTTCGACGTACACTGTGGAGAATATGAATGTATGCCTAACGGCTATCGTATGAAAAATGCGATTTTAAGAATAAGCATAAGTGAAAAGTCTGTTGAACAAAAAAAATAAGAGCATTGTCTGATGGAGATGCGAAAGGAGGTGTATGGCTGCGTATCTGTTCTTGATGAAATCGAAAGTATAGTAGTACCCAAGAGCATAGTAGTACCCGACATATCATGCACCGGAAAGGCGACGTCCGGTGCTACGAAAAGGTGAAGTCGTTAAAAAAGTCATTTCACCGGCGTTAGCCTTAAGGGCGGAGTATGCTGAGTGATTGTCAACGTCTT
>JAOWCC010001779.1:0-35513 GCA_030867875.1 Actinernus sp. WN-2022 | reverse complement strand
AAAATATATCGCAGAGTTATACAAGGTTAGATACCAATGTGATGATATTTAGGTAAATCATCTTCACATTTAGCCTTTACGTCGATTTTAGAGCACAATTGAAGTTTTCAGGGCTAACCCCCCGGTTTTAAATCAGTAAATGCCCGAATCAGGAAACAGCCGAATCAGGAAAGCGAATCAGTAACCAGCTTCACCCTGGTTTTTTTGCAAGCATCCTTTATCTAAATGCGTTATCTTTAAAGCAGACTGTAAAACACTCTAACTCGCTCAGTACGATCTTTTATTCTTATTCAATAATCTCACTGGTATCTAGATAGTCCTCAAAATGGCTAATGCCAACCAAAACAGCGTTTGTCTGAATGAGTTCGTTGACGCTTGTAGTAGTTAAATAACTCGAAGTAACAATCATTCGAACACGGATGACCCGGTGCTCATTGGCGATTTCTGTAGGCGATTCACAACTTCGCGCCAAGTAATTGGAAGGCTGATTTCTTCCAGGCCGTTTATATTCTTTGCTAAACGACATCAATGGACTGTGCCAGTACTGGGAAAAAAATCAACCTTACTTTGCGACAGTAACCAACCTAGCAATTCAGAGCGTCTCGCCAGGCCTGAGGTTGAATACCTGGGAACACGTGGGCGGCCAAAGCTTGTGGTCGATATGGATAAGGTAAAGCTACTGCGCGACGTTGGCTTTTCGTGGAAGAAAATAAGTAACCACGTAGGAGTGTCAGTTTCGACAATGAAGAGAAAGGTTTCTTCTACTGAGCCAAATCTAAAGTCTAAATTTACTAATATTACAGATGATGAATTGGAGGTAGCGGTGAAGAAGGTCAAGGATCAATTTCCTCGTTGCGGGGAGAGAATAGTAACGGGATTGTTAAGGGCCGAGGGAATTCATGTCCAGCGAGAGAGAATAAGGAAAATAGTTAGGCGAATCGATGCGATGGTTTGACAGTCATAAGCGTGTCCCGTACCGCGTGCCGGCTGCGAAATCATTATGGCATATTGATGCCAATCTCAACGTTTTATGAATAACGTTCGAGGAACCGGGAGAGGATCATTCATCAAGGGTTTATCCGTGCACAATCAGCGTGTTGAACGCATGCATAGGGACTCAACACGATGTGTGACTTCCACATTCATTGATATTTTTCATTTTCTCGAGGAAAATAGTTTAATTGACCGTGACGATGAACTCCATCTGTTCTGCCTCCATTACACTTTTCTCCCACGTATTAATCGAAGCCTGGAGCAGTTTCGACAAGGGTGGAACTTTCACGATATCTCAACGGAGGGTAATAAGACCCCTTTCATGATTTGGTTAGAAAGCATTATAGCCCCAAAGAATGAGTCTAGAACTGAAATAAATGAGCTGCTGAGACAAGCAGACTGATTGAGTCTTATGGATTAGAACTCCTAGAAAATGACTGTCTGGATGATACTACTGATCAAGATGATAATTTTGACCTACCAACGCCTGGAACCCCTTTAACGCCGAGCCAACTAGAACATCTAAAGTTATCAGTGGATCCTTTAAAGGATGACAATAACTACGGCGTTAATGTGTATCTGGAGGCTATGTTTACAGTTCGAAAACTTTTAATTCTTTGATTATGGACTATACAGATTCTATAAAAAAATACATGTTTGAGGTCCGCCCTAGCAAATTAATCGGAAATCATGACTACCGCGAGATAATACGAAGTAAATACGTACAACTTATGATTACCGATCAAGTGTTTTATTTAAAGTGCATATTAATCGATTTTTTTTATTCTTTTAAAATACACAGCTTATGTGATAGATAAAGAATGAGCGGACGGACGATCTTTATGGGATTTACAAACTAGAGCTGAAAGCGAGAGTTTGTAAATTACATCAGTAAAGATCGGACGCGAATTCGTTATCGCATTTATCAAACGTCTAGCTGTAGAGAGTCATGTTTTCAGTTATTTTGTACCCTACTAGCAGAGGTTTCTCTATGTCTTCCATTCTACCAAGACAGAGAGAGCCCTCTGCTAGCAGACGTCAAAGTATATGTAAATCACGACGAAATCTCTAGTAGGATTAAAGACACTGATGTTTTATTAATTTCCTTTGTTTTTGGTTCACGAATTATTAATAATGAGTTTTATAATGATATGGAAAGTTAAGTACTGCGAGGTGATTGCAAGGGAACTGATGTATCTGATCAAAAGAACTGATAGACTGCACAAGTATTCCTCTAAGTTTTTTTTTTTTTTTCAAAAATCAAGCATAATTAATGAGCATTTTGTCCAATCAGATGAAGCAAATCACTCACGTGCTGCTCCTTTATACCCGGTAAAACGAAAGGATCTTTATACGAGTTTTCACCGTACGAGTGTGGCCCTAATATATAAAACTTCATGGTTGAGGCCTTTGTCCTTTCTTCAAAGTTTCCCTCCGTTTTCCAACTTCGCATGTCAGTGACGCACAACGTAATTCTTCGCTTTTCATCTCAATTTCTGAAAATTATTATCTTCTAATAGAAGTAACGTTTTTGAAGCCGTTCAATAAACTCGCAGCACGTGGCTTTTGTACTACCAATCGGCTGGATATTATAAAAGAATAAAAACATTCAATTCATATGCACCTTAACATCTGTATTGTATTGCACAGTTTCTATATCATAATTTGTTGCTATCACAATGTTCCGCATTATCAATCCAATTAATAGAAAGTATAACTGAATACGTGTGTGTATAGCCTTTTTGTTATTGCCAACATTGACTTCTGTAATATTGATGGAGATATTAAATGGCTCTGTTATTGATGGTCATTAATCGCTTCTTTATTTTCAATCACAAATTATTTTTTCGATCACAAGTTTTTTTCGATCACCAGAGGTTTTTTTCGATCACCAGAGGTTTTTTTTCGATCACCAGAGGTTTTTTTTCGATCATCAGAGTATTTTTTTCGATCACCAGAGTTTTTTTTTCGATCACCAGAAGGCCAGAAGACGCCATCCCAAAATGCACTGCACTAAAATACTTCATTGAGAGCAGGAACTGCTAATCAAACAGCATGCAGTATAAAAGTTCTAAAAAGCGGTTGTTGACAGCAAATCCCGCGTGGCGTAAGGGATAGTGACGGTTAGGGTTTCGGATCGAGTCTTCGTGGAGCCGATTTTTTTTATATAGTTGAGGGAAGCGTACTCGTTCGCCTACATTTCTAAGTGCCGCTTTAGTTTGTACCCTAGAAATATAACATCGAGAAAATTGCAATTCGACCTTCTGGCGGATGGAATCGAGCCGCAACCTGTTTGTGATAGAAGTATGGTTTCAAATATTTTGTGATAATAGTCACTTCTGAATCTGTGCTGTCAATGGTACAAGGTGCAGCCCTAGCAAGAACCTTGTCATGCATAATTTGTTGGCTTCGACCTTATGTTATCATTGAAAAGATTGAATGGTTTACTTGCAATACAGAATTATTTATAAACACAAAATTTAAAAATACAGAAATTATCTTTCATAACTCGCTCATTCACTGCTCTCACCACAGGTAGCCCAAGCTTGGGATCTGTAAAATATTAACAGCATTTGTATGGGATTTTTTTAGTTTTCCATGTACAACGTTAATCTTGGATAAAGATCGAGAAAAAACCTTAGTGGCTGAGCCAATAATGAAATGGGAAACTGCATCACATAGTCCCAGTTCCAATGTATCCCTGCCAACATATACCGATTTTGGAACTCTTTGCCAAATCATGCCATTTAGAGATTCATTTTGGTTTAAGAGTCTTGCCATGTAGGCACTTATTTAGCAAGCTGTCCTCACTTAATCTCACATATGCTGGCTTCACTTTCTCAATGACATTCAAAGGAAGACCAGGACCATGCTTGTAGCTCTTAGTATTCTTTGCCTTGTCTTGCTGAATCTTGCACCAGCTAGTACTTCCCACAGGGCAGTGATCATGGAGGGGTCTGGTTTCATTAGACGCACAATGAAATAAGCTTGCATGTGTAGCTTAATCCTAGCGTGCCAGTTTTGCCGTATTTGGAGTAGAAATACCAGAAAATGTGTTTTTTGTAACCTAACCTTAATCTCTCAAAGTTACTTGTGTACCCTAAACTCCTCAAAGTGGCGCTATTTCTCGAGCTTTTAATGGATTTCGACGTACTACACGTCAAAACAACTGTCTCTTCCAGTACTTTAATCCTAGCGTGCCAGTTTTGCCGTATTTGGAGTAGAAATACCAGAAAATTGCGTTTTTTCTAACCTCTAGCTCTCAAATAAAGAAATTATGGGATAGATCTGAGACAAAGGCATTATGGGATCGAAAGGCCAGAAAAGTCAGATACTGTCATTTGCTCTTAAAATAAAACACTGGAAAGCGCGTTATTGCCTCTTAAAGTGAAGAAGCACACAACATGAGGCATGTTAACACAAATGGAGCCTTCTTGTCTAAGACTGTTTTTGTGTCAACGTGCCTCATGTTGTGTACCCTAAACTCTTCAAAGTGGCGCTATTTCTCGAGCTTTTAATAGATTTCGACGTACTACACGTCAAAACAACTGTCTCTTCCAGTACTTTAATCCTAGCGTGCCAGTTTTGCCGTATTTGGAGTAGAAATACCAGAAAATGTGTTTTTTCTAACCTAACCTTAATCTCTCAAAGTTACTTGTGTACCCTAAACTCCTCAAAGTGGCGCTATTTCTCGAGCTTTTAATGGATTTCGACGTACTACACGTCAAAACAACTGTCTCTTCCAGTACTTTAATCCTAGCGTGCCAGTTTTGCCGTATTTGGAGTAGAAATACCAGAAAATGTGTTTTTTCTAACCTAACCTTAATCTCTCAAAGTTACTTGTGTACCCTAAACTCCTCAAAGTGGCGCTATTTCTCGAGCTTTTAATGGATTTCGACGTACTACACGTCAAAACAACGGTCTCTTCCAGTACTTTAATCCTAGCGTGCCAGTTTTGCCGTATTTGGAGTAGAAATACCAGAAAATGTGTTTTTTGTAACCTAACCTTAATCTCTCAAAGTTACTTGTGTACCCTAAACTCCTCAAAGTGGCGCTATTTCTCGAGCTATTAATGGATTTCGACGTACTACACGTCAAAACAACTGTCTCTTCCAGTACTTTAATCCTAGCGTGCCAGTTTTGCCGTATTTGGAGTAGAAATACCAGAAAATTGCGTTTTTTCTAACCTCTAGCTCTCAAATAAAGAAATTATGGGATAGATCTGAGACAAAGGCATTATGGGATCGAAAGGCCAGAAAAGTCAGATACTGTCATTTGCTCTTAAAATAAAACACTGGAAAGCGCGTTATTGCCTCTTAAAGTGAAGAAGCACACAACATGAGGCATGTTAACACAAATGGAGCCTTCTTGTCTAAGACTGTTTTTGTGTAAACGTGCCTCATGTTGTGTACCCTAAACTCTTCAAAGTGGCGCTATTTCTCGAGCTTTTAATGGATTTCGACGTACTACACGTCAAAACAACTGTCTCTTCCAGTACTTTAATCCTAGCGTGCCAGTTTTGCCGTATTTGGAGTAGAAATACCAGAAAATGTGTTTTTTCTAACCTAACCTTAATCTCTCAAAGTTACTTGTGTACCCTAAACTCCTCAAAGTGGCGCTATTTCTCGAGCTTTTAATGGGTTTCGACGTACTACACGTCAAAACAACGGGCTCTTCCAGTACTTTAATCCTAGCGTGCCAGTTTTGCCGTATTTGGAGTAGAAATACCAGAAAATGTGTTTTTTGTAACCTAACCTTAATCTCTCAAAGTTACTTGTGTACCCTAAACTCCTCAAAGTGGCGCTATTTCTCGAGCTTTTAATGGATTTCGACGTACTACACGTCAAAACAACTGTCTCTTCCAGTACTTTAATCCTAGCGTGCCAGTTTTGCCGTATTTGGAGTAGAAATACCAGAAAATTGCGTTTTTTCTAACCTCTAGCTCTCAAATAAAGAAATTATGGGATAGATCTGAGACAAAGGCATTATGGGATCGAAAGGCCAGAAAAGTCAGATACTGTCATTTGCTCTTAAAATAAAACACTGGAAAGCGCGTTATTGCCTCTTAAAGTGAAGAAGCACACAACATGAGGCATGTTAACACAAATGGAGCCTTCTTGTCTAAGACTGTTTTTGTGTAAACGTGCCTCATGTTGTGTACCCTAAACTCTTCAAAGTGGCGCTATTTCTCGAGCTTTTAATGGATTTCGACATACTACACGTCAAAACAACTGTCTCTTCCAGTACTTTAATCCTAGCGTGCCAGTTTTGCCGTATTTGGAGTAGAAATACCAGAAAATTGCGTTTTTTCTAACCTCTAGCTCTCAAATAAAGAAATTATGGGATAGATCTGAGACAAAGGCATTATGGGATCGAAAGGCCAGAAAAGTCAGATACTGTCATTTGCTCTTAAAATAAAACACTGGAAAGCGCGTTATTGCCTCTTAAAGTGAAGAAGCACACAACATGAGGCATGTTAACACAAATGGAGCCTTCTTGTCTAAGACTGTTTTTGTGTAAACGTGCCTCATGTTGTGTACCCTAAACTCTTCAAAGTGGCGCTATTTCTCGAGCTTTTAATGGATTTCGACGTACTACACGTCAAAACAACTGTCTCTTCCAGTACTTTAATCCTAGCGTGCCAGTTTTGCCGTATTTGAAGTAGAAATACCAGAAAATGTGTTTTTTCTAACCTAACCTTAATCTCTCAAAGTTACTTGTGTACCCTAAACTCCTCAAAGTGGCGCTATTTCTCGAGCTTTTAATGGATTTCGACGTACTACACGTCAAAACAACTGTCTCTTCCAGTACTTTAATCCTAGCGTGCCAGTTTTGCCGTATTTGGAGTAGAAATACCAGAAAATGTGTTTTTTCTAACCTAACCTTAATCTCTCAAAGTTACTTGTGTACCCTAAACTCCTCAAAGTGGCGCTATTTCTCGAGCTTTTAATGGGTTTCGACGTACTACACGTCAAAACAACGGTCTCTTCCAGTACTTTAATCCTAGCGTGCCAGTTTTGCCGTATTTGGAGTAGAAATACCAGAAAATGTGTTTTTTGTAACCTAACCTTAATCTCTCAAAGTTACTTGTGTACCCTAAACTCCTCAAAGTGGCGCTATTTCTCGAGCTATTAATGGATTTCGACGTACTACACGTCAAAACAACTGTCTCTTCCAGTACTTTAATCCTAGCGTGCCAGTTTTGCCGTATTTGGAGTAGAAATACCAGAAAATTGCGTTTTTTCTAACCTCTAGCTCTCAAATAAAGAAATTATGGGATAGATCTGAGACAAAGGCATTATGGGATCGAAAGGCCAGAAAAGTCAGATACTGTCATTTGCTCTTAAAATAAAACACTGGAAAGCGCGTTATTGCCTCTTAAAGTGAAGAAGCACACAACATGAGGCATGTTAACACAAATGGAGCCTTCTTGTCTAAGACTGTTTTTGTGTAAACGTGCCTCATGTTGTGTACCCTAAACTCTTCAAAGTGGCGCTATTTCTCGAGCTTTTAATGGATTTCGACGTACTACACGTCAAAACAACTGTCTCTTCCAGTACTTTAATCCTAGCGTGCCAGTTTTGCCGTATTTGGAGTAGAAATACCAGAAAATGTGTTTTTTCTAACCTAACCTTAATCTCTCAAAGTTACTTGTGTACCCTAAACTCCTCAAAGTGGCGCTATTTCTCGAGCTTTTAATGGGTTTCGACGTACTACACGTCAAAACAACGGTCTCTTCCAGTACTTTAATCCTAGCGTGCCAGTTTTGCCGTATTTGGAGTAGAAATACCAGAAAATGTGTTTTTTGTAACCTAACCTTAATCTCTCAAAGTTACTTGTGTACCCTAAACTCCTCAAAGTGGCGCTATTTCTCGAGCTTTTAATGGATTTCGACGTACTACACGTCAAAACAACTGTCTCTTCCAGTACTTTAATCCTAGCGTGCCAGTTTTGCCGTATTTGGAGTAGAAATACCAGAAAATTGCGTTTTTTCTAACCTCTAGCTCTCAAATAAAGAAATTATGGGATAGATCTGAGACAAAGGCATTATGGGATCGAAAGGCCAGAAAAGTCAGATACTGTCATTTGCTCTTAAAATAAAACACTGGAAAGCGCGTTATTGCCTCTTAAAGTGAAGAAGCACACAACATGAGGCATGTTAACACAAATGGAGCCTTCTTGTCTAAGACTGTTTTTGTGTAAACGTGCCTCATGTTGTGTACCCTAAACTCTTCAAAGTGGCGCTATTTCTCGAGCTTTTAATGGATTTCGACATACTACACGTCAAAACAACTGTCTCTTCCAGTACTTTAATCCTAGCGTGCCAGTTTTGCCGTATTTGGAGTAGAAATACCAGAAAATTGCGTTTTTTCTAACCTCTAGCTCTCAAATAAAGAAATTATGGGATAGATCTGAGACAAAGGCATTATGGGATCGAAAGGCCAGAAAAGTCAGATACTGTCATTTGCTCTTAAAATAAAACACTGGAAAGCGCGTTATTGCCTCTTAAAGTGAAGAAGCACACAACATGAGGCATGTTAACACAAATGGAGCCTTCTTGTCTAAGACTGTTTTTGTGTAAACGTGCCTCATGTTGTGTACCCTAAACTCTTCAAAGTGGCGCTATTTCTCGAGCTTTTAATGGATTTCGACGTACTACACGTCAAAACAACTGTCTCTTCCAGTACTTTAATCCTAGCGTGCCAGTTTTGCCGTATTTGAAGTAGAAATACCAGAAAATGTGTTTTTTCTAACCTAACCTTAATCTCTCAAAGTTACTTGTGTACCCTAAACTCCTCAAAGTGGCGCTATTTCTCGAGCTTTTAATGGATTTCGACGTACTACACGTCAAAACAACTGTCTCTTCCAGTACTTTAATCCTAGCGTGCCAGTTTTGCCGTATTTGGAGTAGAAATACCAGAAAATGTGTTTTTTCTAACCTAACCTTAATCTCTCAAAGTTACTTGTGTACCCTAAACTCCTCAAAGTGGCGCTATTTCTCGAGCTTTTAATGGATTTCGACGTACTACACGTCAAAACAACTGTCTCTTCCAGTACTTTAATCCTAGCGTGCCAGTTTTGCCGTATTTGGAGTAGAAATACCAGAACATGTGTTTTTTGTAACCTAACCTTAATCTCTCAAAGTTACTTGTGTACCCTAAACTCCTCAAAGTGGCGCTATTTCTCGAGCTTTTAATGGATTTCGACGTACTACACGTCAAAACAACTGTCTCTTCCAGTACTTTAATCCTAGCGTGCCAGTTTTGCCGTATTTGGAGTAGAAATACCAGAAAATTGCGTTTTTTCTAACCTCTAGCTCTCAAATAAAGAAATTATGGGATAGATCTGAGACAAAGACATTATGGGATCGAAAGGCCAGAAAAGTCAGATACTGTCATTTGCTCTTAAAATAAAACACTGGAAAGCGCGTTATTGCCTCTTAAAGTGAAGAAGCACACAACATGAGGCATGTTAACACAAATGGAGCCTTCTTGTCTAAGACTGTTTTTGTGTAAACGTGCCTCATGTTGTGTACCCTAAACTCTTCAAAGTGGCGCTATTTCTCGAGCTTTTAATGGATTTCGACGTACTACACGTCAAAACAACTGTCTCTTCCAGTACTTTAATCCTAGCGTGCCAGTTTTGCCGTATTTGGAGTAGAAATACCAGAAAATGTGTTTTTTCTAACCTAACCTTAATCTCTCAAAGTTACTTGTGTACCCTAAACTCCTCAAAGTGGCGCTATTTCTCGAGCTTTTAATGGGTTTCGACGTACTACACGTCAAAACAACGGTCTCTTCCAGTACTTTAATCCTAGCGTGCCAGTTTTGCCGTATTTGGAGTAGAAATACCAGAAAATGTGTTTTTTGTAACCTAACCTTAATCTCTCAAAGTTACTTGTGTACCCTAAACTCCTCAAAGTGGCGCTATTTCTCGAGCTTTTAATGGATTTCGACGTACTACACGTCAAAACAACTGTCTCTTCCAGTACTTTAATCCTAGCGTGCCAGTTTTGCCGTATTTGGAGTAGAAATACCAGAAAATTGCGTTTTTTCTAACCTCTAGCTCTCAAATAAAGAAATTATGGGATAGATCTGAGACAAAGGCATTATGGGATCGAAAGGCCAGAAAAGTCAGATACTGTCATTTGCTCTTAAAATAAAACACTGGAAAGCGCGTTATTACCTCTTAAAGTGAAGAAGCACACAACATGAGGCATGTTAACACAAATGGAGCCTTCTTGTCTAAGACTGTTTTTGTGTAAACGTGCCTCATGTTGTGTACCCTAAACTCTTCAAAGTGGCGCTATTTCTCGAGCTTTTAATGGATTTCGACATACTACACGTCAAAACAACTGTCTCTTCCAGTACTTTAATCCTAGCGTGCCAGTTTTGCCGTATTTGGAGTAGAAATACCAGAAAATTGCGTTTTTTCTAACCTCTAGCTCTCAAATAAAGAAATTATGGGATAGATCTGAGACAAAGGCATTATGGGATCGAAAGGCCAGAAAAGTCAGATACTGTCATTTGCTCTTAAAATAAAACACTGGAAAGCGCGTTATTGCCTCTTAAAGTGAAGAAGCACACAACATGAAGCATGTTAACACAAATGGAGCCTTCTTGTCTAAGACTGTTTTTGTGTAAACGTGCCTCATGTTGTGTACCCTAAACTCTTCAAAGTGGCGCTATTTCTCGAGCTTTTAATGGATTTCGACGTACTACACGTCAAAACAACTGTCTCTTCCAGTACTTTAATCCTAGCGTGCCAGTTTTGCCGTATTTGGAGTAGAAATACCAGAAAATGTGTTTTTTGTAACCTAACCTTAATCTCTCAAAGTTACTTGTGTACCCTAAACTCCTCAAAGTGGCGCTATTTCTCGAGCTTTTAATGGATTTCGACGTACTACACGTCAAAACAACTGTCTCTTCCAGTACTTTAATCCTAGCGTGCCAGTTTTGCCGTATTTGGAGTAGAAATACCAGAAAATGTGTTTTTTGTAACCTAACCTTAATCTCTCAAAGTTACTTGTGTACCCTAAACTCCTCAAAGTGGCGCTATTTCTCGAGCTTTTAATGGATTTCGACGTACTACACGTCAAAACAACTGTCTCTTCCAGTACTTTAATCCTAGCGTGCCAGTTTTGCCGTATTTGGAGTAGAAATACCAGAAAATGTGTTTTTTGTAACCTAACCTTAATCTCTCAAAGTTACTTGTGTACCCTAAACTCCTCAAAGTGGCGCTATTTCTCGAGCTTTTAATGGATTTCGACGTACTACACGTCAAAACAACTGTCTCTTCCAGTACTTTAATCCTAGCGTGCCAGTTTTGCCGTATTTGGAGTAGAAATACCAGAAAATTGCGTTTTTTCTAACCTCTAGCTCTCAAATAAAGAAATTATGGGATAGATCTGAGACAAAGACATTATGGGATCGAAAGGCCAGAAAAGTCAGATACTGTCATTTGCTCTTAAAATAAAACACTGGAAAGCGCGTTATTGCCTCTTAAAGTGAAGAAGCACACAACATGAGGCATGTTAACACAAATGGAGCCTTCTTGTCTAAGACTGTTTTTGTGTAAACGTGCCTCATGTTGTGTACCCTAAACTCTTCAAAGTGGCGCTATTTCTCGAGCTTTTAATGGATTTCGACGTACTACACGTCAAAACAACTGTCTCTTCCAGTACTTTAATCCTAGCGTGCCAGTTTTGCCGTATTTGGAGTAGAAATACCAGAAAATGTGTTTTTTCTAACCTAACCTTAATCTCTCAAAGTTACTTGTGTACCCTAAACTCCTCAAAGTGGCGCTATTTCTCGAGCTTTTAATGGGTTTCGACGTACTACACGTCAAAACAACGGTCTCTTCCAGTACTTTAATCCTAGCGTGCCAGTTTTGCCGTATTTGGAGTAGAAATACCAGAAAATGTGTTTTTTGTAACCTAACCTTAATCTCTCAAAGTTACTTGTGTACCCTAAACTCCTCAAAGTGGCGCTATTTCTCGAGCTTTTAATGGATTTCGACGTACTACACGTCAAAACAACTGTCTCTTCCAGTACTTTAATCCTAGCGTGCCAGTTTTGCCGTATTTGGAGTAGAAATACCAGAAAATTGCGTTTTTTCTAACCTCTAGCTCTCAAATAAAGAAATTATGGGATAGATCTGAGACAAAGGCATTATGGGATCGAAAGGCCAGAAAAGTCAGATACTGTCATTTGCTCTTAAAATAAAACACTGGAAAGCGCGTTATTGCCTCTTAAAGTGAAGAAGCACACAACATGAGGCATGTTAACACAAATGGAGCCTTCTTGTCTAAGACTGTTTTTGTGTAAACGTGCCTCATGTTGTGTACCCTAAACTCTTCAAAGTGGCGCTATTTCTCGAGCTTTTAATGGATTTCGACATACTACACGTCAAAACAACTGTCTCTTCCAGTACTTTAATCCTAGCGTGCCAGTTTTGCCGTATTTGGAGTAGAAATACCAGAAAATTGCGTTTTTTCTAACCTCTAGCTCTCAAATAAAGAAATTATGGGATAGATCTGAGACAAAGGCATTATGGGATCGAAAGGCCAGAAAAGTCAGATACTGTCATTTGCTCTTAAAATAAAACACTGGAAAGCGCGTTATTGCCTCTTAAAGTGAAGAAGCACACAACATGAGGCATGTTAACACAAATGGAGCCTTCTTGTCTAAGACTGTTTTTGTGTAAACGTGCCTCATGTTGTGTACCCTAAACTCTTCAAAGTGGCGCTATTTCTCGAGCTTTTAATGGATTTCGACGTACTACACGTCAAAACAACTGTCTCTTCCAGTACTTTAATCCTAGCGTGCCAGTTTTGCCGTATTTGGAGTAGAAATACCAGAAAATGTGTTTTTTCTAACCTAACCTTAATCTCTCAAAGTTACTTGTGTACCCTAAACTCCTCAAAGTGGCGCTATTTCTCGAGCTTTTAATGGATTTCGACGTACTACACGTCAAAACAACTGTCTCTTCCAGTACTTTAATCCTAGCGTGCCAGTTTTGCCGTATTTGGAGTAGAAATACCAGAAAATGTGTTTTTTGTAACCTAACCTTAATCTCTCAAAGTTACTTGTGTACCCTAAACTCCTCAAAGTGGCGCTATTTCTCGAGCTTTTAATGGATTTCGACGTACTACACGTCAAAACAACTGTCTCTTCCAGTACTTTAATCCTAGCGTGCCAGTTTTGCCGTATTTGGAGTAGAAATACCAGAATATTGCGTTTTTTCTAACCTCTAGCTCTCAAATAAAGAAATTATGGGATAGATCTGAGACAAAGACATTATGGGATCGAAAGGCCAGAAAAGTCAGATACTGTCATTTGCTCTTAAAATAAAACACTGGAAAGCGCGTTATTGCCTCTTAAAGTGAAGAAGCACACAACATGAGGCATGTTAACACAAATGGAGCCTTCTTGTCTAAGACTGTTTTTGTGTAAACGTGCCTCATGTTGTGTACCCTAAACTCTTCAAAGTGGCGCTATTTCTCGAGCTTTTAATGGATTTCGACGTACTACACGTCAAAACAACTGTCTCTTCCAGTACTTTAATCCTAGCGTGCCAGTTTTGCCGTATTTGGAGTAGAAATACCAGAAAATGTGTTTTTTCTAACCTAACCTTAATCTCTCAAAGTTACTTGTGTACCCTAAACTCCTCAAAGTGGCGCTATTTCTCGAGCTTTTAATGGATTTCGACGTACTACACGTCAAAACAACTGTCTCTTCCAGTACTTTAATCCTAGCGTGCCAGTTTTGCCGTATTTGGAGTAGAAATACCAGAAAATGTGTTTTTTGTAACCTAACCTTAATCTCTCAAAGTTACTTGTGTACCCTAAACTCCTCAAAGTGGCGCTATTTCTCGAGCTTTTAATGGATTTCGACGTACTACACGTCAAAACAACTGTCTCTTCCAGTACTTTAATCCTAGCGTGCCAGTTTTGCCGTATTTGGAGTAGAAATACCAGAAAATTGCGTTTTTTCTAACCTCTAGCTCTCAAATAAAGAAATTATGGGATAGATCTGAGACAAAGGCATTATGGGATCGAAAGGCCAGAAAAGTCAGATACTGTCATTTGCTCTTAAAATAAAACACTGGAAAGCGCGTTATTGCCTCTTAAAGTGAAGAAGCACACAACATGAGGCATGTTAACACAAATGGAGCCTTCTTGTCTAAGACTGTTTTTGTGTAAACGTGCCTCATGTTGTGTACCCTAAACTCTTCAAAGTGGCGCTATTTCTCGAGCTTTTAATGGATTTCGACGTACTACACGTCAAAACAACTGTCTCTTCCAGTACTTTAATCCTAGCGTGCCAGTTTTGCCGTATTTGGAGTAGAAATACCAGAAAATGTGTTTTTTCTAACCTAACCTTAATCTCTCAAAGTTACTTGTGTACCCTAAACTCCTCAAAGTGGCGCTATTTCTCGAGCTTTTAATGGGTTTCGACGTACTACACGTCAAAACAACGGTCTCTTCCAGTACTTTAATCCTAGCGTGCCAGTTTTGCCGTATTTGGAGTAGAAATACCAGAAAATGTGTTTTTTGTAACCTAACCTTAATCTCTCAAAGTTACTTGTGTACCCTAAACTCCTCAAAGTGGCGCTATTTCTCGAGCTTTTAATGGATTTCGACGTACTACACGTCAAAACAACTGTCTCTTCCAGTACTTTAATCCTAGCGTGCCAGTTTTGCCGTATTTGGAGTAGAAATACCAGAAAATTGCGTTTTTTCTAACCTCTAGCTCTCAAATAAAGAAATTATGGGATAGATCTGAGACAAAGGCATTATGGGATCGAAAGGCCAGAAAAGTCAGATACTGTCATTTGCTCTTAAAATAAAACACTGGAAAGCGCGTTATTGCCTCTTAAAGTGAAGAAGCACACAACATGAGGCATGTTAACACAAATGGAGCCTTCTTGTCTAAGACTGTTTTTGTGTAAACGTGCCTCATGTTGTGTACCCTAAACTCTTCAAAGTGGCGCTATTTCTCGAGCTTTTAATGGATTTCGACATACTACACGTCAAAACAACTGTCTCTTCCAGTACTTTAATCCTAGCGTGCCAGTTTTGCCGTATTTGGAGTAGAAATACCAGAAAATTGCGTTTTTTCTAACCTCTAGCTCTCAAATAAAGAAATTATGGGATAGATCTGAGACAAAGGCATTATGGGATCGAAAGGCCAGAAAAGTCAGATACTGTCATTTGCTCTTAAAATAAAACACTGGAAAGCGCGTTATTGCCTCTTAAAGTGAAGAAGCACACAACATGAGGCATGTTAACACAAATGGAGCCTTCTTGTCTAAGACTGTTTTTGTGTAAACGTGCCTCATGTTGTGTACCCTAAACTCTTCAAAGTGGCGCTATTTCTCGAGCTTTTAATGGATTTCGACGTACTACACGTCAAAACAACTGTCTCTTCCAGTACTTTAATCCTAGCGTGCCAGTTTTGCCGTATTTGAAGTAGAAATACCAGAAAATGTGTTTTTTCTAACCTAACCTTAATCTCTCAAAGTTACTTGTGTACCCTAAACTCCTCAAAGTGGCGCTATTTCTCGAGCTTTTAATGGATTTCGACGTACTACACGTCAAAACAACTGTCTCTTCCAGTACTTTAATCCTAGCGTGCCAGTTTTGCCGTATTTGGAGTAGAAATACCAGAAAATGTGTTTTTTCTAACCTAACCTTAATCTCTCAAAGTTACTTGTGTACCCTAAACTCCTCAAAGTGGCGCTATTTCTCGAGCTTTTAATGGATTTCGACGTACTACACGTCAAAACAACTGTCTCTTCCAGTACTTTAATCCTAGCGTGCCAGTTTTGCCGTATTTGGAGTAGAAATACCAGAAAATGTGTTTTTTGTAACCTAACCTTAATCTCTCAAAGTTACTTGTGTACCCTAAACTCCTCAAAGTGGCGCTATTTCTCGAGCTTTTAATGGATTTCGACGTACTACACGTCAAAACAACTGTCTCTTCCAGTACTTTAATCCTAGCGTGCCAGTTTTGCCGTATTTGGAGTAGAAATACCAGAAAATTGCGTTTTTTCTAACCTCTAGCTCTCAAATAAAGAAATTATGGGATAGATCTGAGACAAAGACATTATGGGATCGAAAGGCCAGAAAAGTCAGATACTGTCATTTGCTCTTAAAATAAAACACTGGAAAGCGCGTTATTGCCTCTTAAAGTGAAGAAGCACACAACATGAGGCATGTTAACACAAATGGAGCCTTCTTGTCTAAGACTGTTTTTGTGTAAACGTGCCTCATGTTGTGTACCCTAAACTCTTCAAAGTGGCGCTATTTCTCGAGCTTTTAATGGATTTCGACGTACTACACGTCAAAACAACTGTCTCTTCCAGTACTTTAATCCTAGCGTGCCAGTTTTGCCGTATTTGGAGTAGAAATACCAGAAAATGTGTTTTTTCTAACCTAACCTTAATCTCTCAAAGTTACTTGTGCACCCTAAACTCCTCAAAGTGGCGCTATTTCTCGAGCTTTTAATGGATTTCGACGTACTACACGTCAAAACAACTGTCTCTTCCAGTACTTTAATCCTAGCGTGCCAGTTTTGCCGTATTTGGAGTAGAAATACCAGAAAATGTGTTTTTTGTAACCTAACCTTAATCTCTCAAAGTTACTTGTGTACCCTAAACTCCTCAAAGTGGCGCTATTTCTCGAGCTTTTAATGGATTTCGACGTACTACACGTCAAAACAACTGTCTCTTCCAGTACTTTAATCCTAGCGTGCCAGTTTTGCCGTATTTGGAGTAGAAATACCAGAAAATGTGTTTTTTGTAACCTAACCTTAATCTCTCAAAGTTACTTGTGTACCCTAAACTCCTCAAAGTGGCGCTATTTCTCGAGCTTTTAATGGATTTCGACGTACTACACGTCAAAACAACTGTCTCTTCCAGTACTTTAATCCTAGCGTGCCAGTTTTGCCGTATTTGGAGTAGAAATACCAGAAAATTGCGTTTTTTCTAACCTCTAGCTCTCAAATAAAGAAATTATGGGATAGATCTGAGACAAAGACATTATGGGATCGAAAGGCCAGAAAAGTCAGATACTGTCATTTGCTCTTAAAATAAAACACTGGAAAGCGCGTTATTGCCTCTTAAAGTGAAGAAGCACACAACATGAGGCATGTTAACACAAATGGAGCCTTCTTGTCTAAGACTGTTTTTGTGTAAACGTGCCTCATGTTGTGTACCCTAAACTCTTCAAAGTGGCGCTATTTCTCGAGCTTTTAATGGATTTCGACGTACTACACGTCAAAACAACTGTCTCTTCCAGTACTTTAATCCTAGCGTGCCAGTTTTGCCGTATTTGGAGTAGAAATACCAGAAAATGTGTTTTTTCTAACCTAACCTTAATCTCTCAAAGTTACTTGTGTACCCTAAACTCCTCAAAGTGGCGCTATTTCTCGAGCTTTTAATGGGTTTCGACGTACTACACGTCAAAACAACGGTCTCTTCCAGTACTTTAATCCTAGCGTGCCAGTTTTGCCGTATTTGGAGTAGAAATACCAGAAAATGTGTTTTTTGTAACCTAACCTTAATCTCTCAAAGTTACTTGTGTACCCTAAACTCCTCAAAGTGGCGCTATTTCTCGAGCTTTTAATGGATTTCGACGTACTACACGTCAAAACAACTGTCTCTTCCAGTACTTTAATCCTAGCGTGCCAGTTTTGCCGTATTTGGAGTAGAAATACCAGAAAATTGCGTTTTTTCTAACCTCTAGCTCTCAAATAAAGAAATTATGGGATAGATCTGAGACAAAGGCATTATGGGATCGAAAGGCCAGAAAAGTCAGATACTGTCATTTGCTCTTAAAATAAAACACTGGAAAGCGCGTTATTGCCTCTTAAAGTGAAGAAGCACACAACATGAGGCATGTTAACACAAATGGAGCCTTCTTGTCTAAGACTGTTTTTGTGTAAACGTGCCTCATGTTGTGTACCCTAAACTCTTCAAAGTGGCGCTATTTCTCGAGCTTTTAATGGATTTCGACATACTACACGTCAAAACAACTGTCTCTTCCAGTACTTTAATCCTAGCGTGCCAGTTTTGCCGTATTTGGAGTAGAAATACCAGAAAATTGCGTTTTTTCTAACCTCTAGCTCTCAAATAAAGAAATTATGGGATAGATCTGAGACAAAGGCATTATGGGATCGAAAGGCCAGAAAAGTCAGATACTGTCATTTGCTCTTAAAATAAAACACTGGAAAGCGCGTTATTGCCTCTTAAAGTGAAGAAGCACACAACATGAGGCATGTTAACACAAATGGAGCCTTCTTGTCTAAGACTGTTTTTGTGTAAACGTGCCTCATGTTGTGTACCCTAAACTCTTCAAAGTGGCGCTATTTCTCGAGCTTTTAATGGATTTCGACGTACTACACGTCAAAACAACTGTCTCTTCCAGTACTTTAATCCTAGCGTGCCAGTTTTGCCGTATTTGGAGTAGAAATACCAGAAAATGTGTTTTTTCTAACCTAACCTTAATCTCTCAAAGTTACTTGTGTACCCTAAACTCCTCAAAGTGGCGCTATTTCTCGAGCTTTTAATGGATTTCGACGTACTACACGTCAAAACAACGGTCTCTTCCAGTACTTTAATCCTAGCGTGCCAGTTTTGCCGTATTTGGAGTAGAAATACCAGAAAATGTGTTTTTTGTAACCTAACCTTAATCTCTCAAAGTTACTTGTGTACCCTAAACTCCTCAAAGTGGCGCTATTTCTCGAGCTTTTAATGGATTTCGACGTACTACACGTCAAAACAACTGTCTCTTCCAGTACTTTAATCCTAGCGTGCCAGTTTTGCCGTATTTGGAGTAGAAATACCAGAAAATTGCGTTTTTTCTAACCTCTAGCTCTCAAATAAAGAAATTATGGGATAGATCTGAGACAAAGACATTATGGGATCGAAAGGCCAGAAAAGTCAGATACTGTCATTTGCTCTTAAAATAAAACACTGGAAAGCGCGATATTGCCTCTTAAAGTGAAGAAGCACACAACATGAGGCATGTTAACACAAATGGAGCCTTCTTGTCTAAGACTGTTTTTGTGTAAACGTGCCTCATGTTGTGTACCCTAAACTCTTCAAAGTGGCGCTATTTCTCGAGCTTTTAATGGATTTCGACGTACTACACGTCAAAACAACTGTCTCTTCCAGTACTTTAATCCTAGCGTGCCAGTTTTGCCGTATTTGGAGTAGAAATACCAGAAAATGTGTTTTTTCTAACCTAACCTTAATCTCTCAAAGTTACTTGTGCACCCTAAACTCCTCAAAGTGGCGCTATTTCTCGAGCTTTTAATGGATTTCGACGTACTACACGTCAAAACAACTGTCTCTTCCAGTACTTTAATCCTAGCGTGCCAGTTTTGCCGTATTTGGAGTAGAAATACCAGAAAATGTGTTTTTTGTAACCTAACCTTAATCTCTCAAAGTTACTTGTGTACCCTAAACTCCTCAAAGTGGCGCTATTTCTCGAGCTTTTAATGGATTTCGACGTACTACACGTCAAAACAACTGTCTCTTCCAGTACTTTAATCCTAGCGTGCCAGTTTTGCCGTATTTGGAGTAGAAATACCAGAAAATGTGTTTTTTGTAACCTAACCTTAATCTCTCAAAGTTACTTGTGTACCCTAAACTCCTCAAAGTGGCGCTATTTCTCGAGCTTTTAATGGATTTCGACGTACTACA
The DNA here is from genome assembly GCA_030867875.1 of Actinernus sp. WN-2022. Taxonomy (NCBI): domain Eukaryota; kingdom Metazoa; phylum Cnidaria; class Anthozoa; order Actiniaria; family Actinernidae; genus Actinernus; species Actinernus sp. WN-2022. The sequence goes on along the minus strand of JAOWCC010001779.1, from coordinate 15,809 downwards.
CGTCAAAACAACTGTCTCTTCCAGTACTTTAATCCTAGCGTGCCAGTTTTGCCGTATTTGGAGTAGAAATACCAGAAAATTGCGTTTTTTCTAACCTCTAGCTCTCAAATAAAGAAATTATGGGATAGATCTGAGACAAAGACATTGTGGGATCGAAAGGCCAGAAAAGTCAGATACTGTCATTTGCTCTTAAAATAAAACACTGGAAAGCGCGTTATTGCCTCTTAAAGTGAAGAAGCACACAACATGAGGCATGTTAACACAAATGGAGCCTTCTTGTCTAAGACTGTTTTTGTGTAAACGTGCCTCATGTTGTGTACCCTAAACTCTTCAAAGTGGCGCTATTTCTCGAGCTTTTAATGGATTTCGACGTACTACACGTCAAAACAACTGTCTCTTCCAGTACTTTAATCCTAGCGTGCCAGTTTTGCCGTATTTGGAGTAGAAATACCAGAAAATGTGTTTTTTCTAACCTAACCTTAATCTCTCAAAGTTACTTGTGTACCCTAAACTCCTCAAAGTGGCGCTATTTCTCGAGCTTTTAATGGGTTTCGACGTACTACACGTCAAAACAACGGTCTCTTCCAGTACTTTAATCCTAGCGTGCCAGTTTTGCCGTATTTGGAGTAGAAATACCAGAAAATGTGTTTTTTGTAACCTAACCTTAATCTCTCAAAGTTACTTGTGTACCCTAAACTCCTCAAAGTGGCGCTATTTCTCGAGCTTTTAATGGATTTCGACGTACTACACGTCAAAACAACTGTCTCTTCCAGTACTTTAATCCTAGCGTGCCAGTTTTGCCGTATTTGGAGTAGAAATACCAGAAAATTGCGTTTTTTCTAACCTCTAGCTCTCAAATAAAGAAATTATGGGATAGATCTGAGACAAAGGCATTATGGGATCGAAAGGCCAGAAAAGTCAGATACTGTCATTTGCTCTTAAAATAAAACACTGGAAAGCGCGTTATTGCCTCTTAAAGTGAAGAAGCACACAACATGAGGCATGTTAACACAAATGGAGCCTTCTTGTCTAAGACTGTTTTTGTGTAAACGTGCCTCATGTTGTGTACCCTAAACTCTTCAAAGTGGCGCTATTTCTCGAGCTTTTAATGGATTTCGACATACTACACGTCAAAACAACTGTCTCTTCCAGTACTTTAATCCTAGCGTGCCAGTTTTGCCGTATTTGGAGTAGAAATACCAGAAAATTGCGTTTTTTCTAACCTCTAGCTCTCAAATAAAGAAATTATGGGATAGATCTGAGACAAAGGCATTATGGGATCGAAAGGCCAGAAAAGTCAGATACTGTCATTTGCTCTTAAAATAAAACACTGGAAAGCGCGTTATTGCCTCTTAAAGTGAAGAAGCACACAACATGAGGCATGTTAACACAAATGGAGCCTTCTTGTCTAAGACTGTTTTTGTGTAAACGTGCCTCATGTTGTGTACCCTAAACTCTTCAAAGTGGCGCTATTTCTCGAGCTTTTAATGGATTTCGACGTACTACACGTCAAAACAACTGTCTCTTCCAGTACTTTAATCCTAGCGTGCCAGTTTTGCCGTATTTGGAGTAGAAATACCAGAAAATGTGTTTTTTCTAACCTAACCTTAATCTCTCAAAGTTACTTGTGTACCCTAAACTCCTCAAAGTGGCGCTATTTCTCGAGCTTTTAATGGATTTCGACGTACTACACGTCAAAACAACTGTCTCTTCCAGTACTTTAATCCTAGCGTGCCAGTTTTGCCGTATTTGGAGTAGAAATACCAGAAAATGTGTTTTTTGTAACCTAACCTTAATCTCTCAAAGTTACTTGTGTACCCTAAACTCCTCAAAGTGGCGCTATTTCTCGAGCTTTTAATGGATTTCGACGTACTACACGTCAAAACAACTGTCTCTTCCAGTACTTTAATCCTAGCGTGCCAGTTTTGCCGTATTTGGAGTAGAAATACCAGAAAATTGCGTTTTTTCTAACCTCTAGCTCTCAAATAAAGAAATTATGGGATAGATCTGAGACAAAGACATTATGGGATCGAAAGGCCAGAAAAGTCAGATACTGTCATTTGCTCTTAAAATAAAACACTGGAAAGCGCGTTATTGCCTCTTAAAGTGAAGAAGCACACAACATGAGGCATGTTAACACAAATGGAGCCTTCTTGTCTAAGACTGTTTTTGTGTAAACGTGCCTCATGTTGTGTACCCTAAACTCTTCAAAGTGGCGCTATTTCTCGAGCTTTTAATGGATTTCGACGTACTACACGTCAAAACAACTGTCTCTTCCAGTACTTTAATCCTAGCGTGCCAGTTTTGCCGTATTTGGAGTAGAAATACCAGAAAATGTGTTTTTTCTAACCTAACCTTAATCTCTCAAAGTTACTTGTGTACCCTAAACTCCTCAAAGTGGCGCTATTTCTCGAGCTTTTAATGGATTTCGACGTACTACACGTCAAAACAACTGTCTCTTCCAGTACTTTAATCCTAGCGTGCCAGTTTTGCCGTATTTGGAGTAGAAATACCAGAAAATGTGTTTTTTGTAACCTAACCTTAATCTCTCAAAGTTACTTGTGTACCCTAAACTCCTCAAAGTGGCGCTATTTCTCGAGCTTTTAATGGATTTCGACGTACTACACGTCAAAACAACTGTCTCTTCCAGTACTTTAATCCTAGCGTGCCAGTTTTGCCGTATTTGGAGTAGAAATACCAGAAAATTGCGTTTTTTCTAACCTCTAGCTCTCAAATAAAGAAATTATGGGATAGATCTGAGACAAAGACATTATGGGATCGAAAGGCCAGAAAAGTCAGATACTGTCATTTGCTCTTAAAATAAAACACTGGAAAGCGCGTTATTGCCTCTTAAAGTGAAGAAGCACACAACATGAGGCATGTTAACACAAATGGAGCCTTCTTGTCTAAGACTGTTTTTGTGTAAACGTGCCTCATGTTGTGTACCCTAAACTCTTCAAAGTGGCGCTATTTCTCGAGCTTTTAATGGATTTCGACGTACTACACGTCAAAACAACTGTCTCTTCCAGTACTTTAATCCTAGCGTGCCAGTTTTGCCGTATTTGGAGTAGAAATACCAGAAAATGTGTTTTTTCTAACCTAACCTTAATCTCTCAAAGTTACTTGTGTACCCTAAACTCCTCAAAGTGGCGCTATTTCTCGAGCTTTTAATGGATTTCGACGTACTACACGTCAAAACAACTGTCTCTTCCAGTACTTTAATCCTAGCGTGCCAGTTTTGCCGTATTTGGAGTAGAAATACCAGAAAATGTGTTTTTTCTAACCTAACCTTAATCTCTCAAAGTTACTTGTGTACCCTAAACTCCTCAAAGTGGCGCTATTTCTCGAGCTTTTAATGGATTTCGACGTACTACACGTCAAAACAACTGTCTCTTCCAGTACTTTAATCCTAGCGTGCCAGTTTTGCCGTATTTGGAGTAGAAATACCAGAAAATTGCGTTTTTTCTGACCTCTAGCTCTCAAATAAAGAAATTATGGGATAGATCTGAGACAAAGGCATTATGGGATCGAAAGGCCAGAAAAGTCAGATACTGTCATTTGCTCTTAAAATAAAACACTGGAAAGCGCGTTATTGCCTCTTAAAGTGAAGAAGCACACAACATGAGGCATGTTAAACACAAATGGAGCCTTCTTGTCTAAGACTGTTTTTGTGTAAACGTGCCTCACATATATATGTTTTTCTTTCTTAATCTTTGGTGGCGATTCCATTACAAAAAGGTGAGAGCAGCATTGGCTTGATTTATTCACATGAACGAAATGTGGGAAAGTCGTTGACATTGAGTATCCTGGCCCGTGGTGAAGGAGTAAGTTCCAAAACACACCCTCTCCTGTGCAGTGGAGGAGATCAAACTATTTGTGGAACCTCCCTGTAAGTTATCGCTCTGAAAGTAATTAATGAAAAACAAGAGAAATTGTTGAGTGTCTAATTAAATTACAATATAGAGACCTTATTATTGCTATATGTTATTTGGTCATGAGGCATTTAATGTATTACTAGTTAATGTAATAATTAATCTGTATAAACAGGGACAGCAATAATACAGTAGTCATGCATTTTTATTGAAAAAATGCATTTCTAAAAATGCATCGCAGGGATGCAATATATTACTTCCTTTCCTATGATTGCATGTGCATACATGTACATATACCAAAGGTTTTGCTTGTTTAGCGACTAGGCAGCATACCCCCATCTTGGATTCGACATGGGGAATCTGGGTGTTTCATGTGTGACTTCTGCACCGGCGACGTGATGACAAGTTGTTGAACAGAATGAGTTATAAACTAAGCCTGAGCACCTCCCTGGCCTGAGCAATCGAGAAAAAAACTAAAGGGATCCAAGGGCACACGTAAGGAATGGGAACGACATATACAGCCCAGGAGCCACTGAGATTCAACGACCGGGGAACTTACAATCGCACTGAAATTTTAATTTAATGACAATAGAGCCTACGATCGACGTCTGTCCTGTAGCATCCGGACTGAACTCCGTACCGAAAACGAAGACATCCGTTTGCTCCGAATATAATTTGAATAAGGCAAATTCCCAATCAAGAGAGTATAAGTAAGAGAGGAATCTTGTAGCGTGCGGTATGCATACATAAGTTTATTCGTTCAACATGTTGGAATTGGGCAGCTATAATCTGATGTGGGACTGGACCTGCATATAATCATCTAACAAATTACAGAGTCCAGTGGGGAGGGGAGGAGCGCATTGTGGTTGGCCACGAATTGTGGTCGAAACAACGAACTTTAACGCAATGATTGTAATAGGTAGTGAATGCTGCCACTCCGTTTAAAGAAGTGTTAAGAAGAAAACTTCAGTAGCTCTTTGGAAGGAAGCATAAAATGCCATGGTGTTAGATAATATATTTTGTAGTTTTGGGGCTATTGTGCGACTGAAGCCTGTTGAGCTGTGGTGTATTTTCTCAAAAGTTTCTCAAGATTTATTTTCATGATTTATTTTCATTTTGTCCCGAGATATCTATCAACGTTTCCCGGTAAATTCCCTGAGCCTACCAATTCCCGATATTTTCTTAATCAGCACAATGAACTACTGTTCTCCGAGCTCCTTGGTGAAGTTTAAACACCGAAAATCAACTTTTAAAGTTTAGTTAGACTCAGTTAGTTGAACAGAGAGCTCGTAAGAATGAGATTGAAATGTAACCAAGATTCCAAGAAAACAAAAGGAAATATAATGATTTAAACCCAACTTAAGCGTGTTCGAGTTTCTCGTCTGACGATCCCGGAGTACCTCCCGTAGGAGAATCCCCCCGATGTTACAGCGCTGTGTTGTGTAACAATATTGTTAAGGACAGCCATTTGGTCGCGTTCGTATTTACGAGAGAAGCGGTCCGGAAATTTATAAGCGCATTTGGCTTAGCTAAGCAGAAATTAATGTCTTGAATGTACTGTGTTGGCAGTTTTGGGAACGTTTTGGATGCAACAGAGATAGAGATGGTAATGTACAACTGTTTTCGCGACAAACCTCCTCGAGATTCATGGCACGTTCATAATACATCCCTAGGCTTAGAGATAGAACGTGCTGCATTATTTACTCGTCAGGGTGAATATAAGCTTAAAGTTCAGTTGAACGACGAGGAGATGTTAACAGCTAACATCGATATCGCCCCTGCTTACTGGGGAATGAAAGCCAATATTTTGGAAAGTGAGGAAAGCAAAGCTAAACAAAGCCATACAAAAGGCAATGGAAAAGCTTAGTAATATACAGAATAACGATAATGTGATCAGTTCGTGAAATGATACGGTAAATATCACCGAAATGTCAAATGGTTTTAATTTGATGGTCGAACGCGAACAGCTGAGCACTGTATTGTTAATATCTAGTAAAGGCTTGAATACTGATCAATCTAGGAGTAGGAGGCACTAATCAAGATTGCCTGCAGTTAGAAATCGTGATAGAGAACCTTCAAGAATGCCAGTGAGAAATATAATAAGCCTGTTTAAAATAACGTGTTTTCTTTGATCTTCCAGCCAGTTGACCTCCGGGTCATGCACTGTTTATATTTGATAAAACGTTTGCAAGTTACATTTGGCTTGCGTTAGATTCCCAAAAACTCAAATCTGCGCCGATGTGGAACGGATAAAAAGTCGTTTGAACCTCTTTGATATGTGATTTCAAAGTTCAGCGGGGCATTTTGATTTAAAGATCAAGACTGTATGCGTCAACACAATTAGCCATTATCAAGCGAAAGTTCTATTCATAATCAAGCTATGAATAGGTCGTTTATTCCACACACAATAGTAATTTAACTCGTGGATGCACGCATGTGCAGAACGAGTTATTGGGTTTGGGTGGATACGAGATAATTTATTCGTCGTTCTGTGACTCGATGACTCGCCGCTGACTTTCGAATGACCGTCCAAGGTTTCGAAAAGATTTGGTCATGCTGGAGAAGATGTATTGACGGTGCCCATCTAATGCCATACACTTCAAACCTGGACAAACATGGTAGTGGGTCCCTATCGATCACTTAGTGGTGATGACGTAACGATGACGTCATCGGTCACGCGATTTTAAGCACATGCCCATATCTCCCTCATTTCTAATGCCAGCTGGCTCAAACGTAGACAGACATGGTAGTGGGTTGCTATCAATCAGTTAGTGGCGATGACGTAATCGATTACGTGATTTTAAGTACATGCCAATATCTCCCTCATTTCTAATGCCAGACAGTTCAAACTTGGACAGGTATAGTATTATTTTCCCACGATTCACTTAGTGGTGATGACGTCATTGGTCACGTGATTTTTAGTAAATACCAAAATAGCTCACTGACCATCCACGAGTTGCCCTTAGGGGCCCTATGTTTCTTATAATTACCCTGTCCAGAAAACACTGCAAGGCTTCCATATTTAATGAGCATGTGGATATATGGTGTGATAGGAATGCTGCCAATACATGTATATCCTGTTCCACGCATGTCTAGAAACTGCTGACCTCGTGCCTTTGCCTAGTTAAATGAAACAGAGTCACAAGTGTGAGAAACAAATCATGAATCAGTAAAACAATATTTGAGTAAACAAGTTATTGCTCATTTATAAATACCTTGATCTTAAACTCTTCAACTTGATCAGCTGTATTATCTCTTTTAAGCTATTTAGTTCCAGAAAGTTCTGTAAATAAGATTCCTATTTTTAATTTTTAGTAGGCATCGATTAATTGAAATGTTGGTTGATGGAAACATCTCCAAGGAGAATGTTTCAGTAGCTGCTTGATTTTTAAGAGCGGTCGTCTGTAAATATCGCCTAAAGTGTGTAGGATGAGAAAAAATGAAATTCCTCAAACTTTCTCAGAATAATGGCCTGGGTGAGTGATTCATATAAATATAACTTTTAGTTGAATCTTTTTTTATTTTAGCCAAACGGCGACCAAATCGGTTTTACGGCTCTCAGACCGGTTTTTAGGAGCTCGATACCACACATCGTAAACGGCTCGCCTAAAAATGAAAATAGAAATTTATAGCAATACTGTGCAGCTAAAGACTAAGAAAAGATAATGATTTCTCTTTTCATGGGTTGTTTATTTAATTTGATTAAAAATTAAATATTTTAGCGATTTTTCATTATTTTGTTAATTTTAGACATTTTTGGTACGCAAAATAATGACCAAATCGAGAAGCCAAAATCTCCAATGATACATGACGTGGCTATATTAGAGTATAACCTAGCGAAAGAGCAATGTTTCTTCTTCAAATACATGCAATAAAATTTTTGGGCAATTTAAACTACGAATTTTCAGGGCACCAAACGCAAGTGGCACCGACGTAAGAATACTCTCTTTCCTCACAGCGTTCGAATGCACAGAATCTAAGATGAACAGAGGAAAAAAATGTAATATCAACTTCTTTCGGGTTAAATTTGATACTAAAGAAGCCTGAGTACTTTCAGATAGATTATATTTCGGTTTCTACCAATTATGTACAAAATCAGTGGCTTTTAGCGGTATTTTTGCGATGACATATTGTTGAATCTTTACTCGTGCCGGAGCGCCGACAACTTTCAATTGATAGACTACCTTTATGAGACTTCTAAGTCAATCCGAATGATCTACAGTTGAACTATTCACTGTTAGGAATGTTCAAAGTAATTGTAATGGCTTAATATGTAGGTTTCGTAGAGAATCGGTAGCTTTATAAACAAGTCTGATCTGCCGTAGTTCAACTGTCAACAGCTGAGATTGCGTTACACACAGGAAGCCCGCTTTATCAGGAAATATGAACGCGTAATATAACTTACTAGCAGGGACTAGGCCTGAATAGATTGTGCTAGCAAATCCAGCCAAAGTTGCTCCAAAAAAAGGCTAAAAGTTGCTCAAAAGTTGCCAAAAATTGAAAAAGTTGCTCACTTTGGCGAGCCATTTTATTCTAGTTAACAACTTAAAACATGGATGTTGGATGTGTAATTCAATATAATCTTAAAGTTCAACATAACTACTAATACTAGTACTTTCTAATGAAGTAAAGTAGTTTCTAATGAGTAAATCTCATGATATTGACCATAGACACCACATACGGTGATAAAGTTTACAGCCTCTTTGCGTTGTTGTATCTAATCATGACTGAAACCTCAAGGTAATCCTCAAGGTAATCCTCAAGGTAATCCTCAAGGTAATCCTCAAGGGCAGTGTCTTGCTGGTCATTAAAGGCATTCTTCAGAAGGCTGAAGGCTCTCTCAGCAGATGCTGAACTGGATGACCAACATGTTATTTTTTAGATAGCTGCTGTCCAGTTCGTGGGCGCACGTCAATTCATGCACGGAAAGTAGAAAACAAAGGAATGTTAATCATTTGCAGGGTCAATACTATTCAATACACGTCTACAACATTCTTAGTGTCGACCAGTTTCAATTAACAGAAACATTTGGGATAATTTGGGTGTTTTATCATTATTTGTTGCTCAAAAGTTGCCAAGGAAGGCAAAAGTTGCTCTAGGTTGCTTGCAGTACAAAAAGTTGCTCAAAACTCCAGAAGTTGCTCAAAAGTTGCCGAGCACAATCTATTCAGGCCTAGCAGGGACCCGCGGAACTTACAAGAAATCAACAAATATGATATAGTAACATAGTCTAGCCGGCTGACCGGCTACTGACACAATTACAGTGCCATATATGGCGGGAGGTTTTAGGGTGTTGATGTTTTCGAAGTTGTATTTTGATTTTAAAAAAGGCAATAATATCTTACGGATCTCAGTTAATTTCTCAAACCGATGAACACAATTATACGTATTGTCGAAAAAGTGCCAAAACTTCACCTGAGGCAGCTCGAGTCATGAATTCGTGTGACGAAAACAAATATGGTCGCCAAAATTGCATTGATCGAAGCAGGAAAACGGAATAAAAACAATAACGAAAAGCAAAGTTATTTGAATGTTTGGTTGTAGTGAGTTTCTGGTCTGAAGAGCATACGATAGTTGGGCGAGGAAACATTTTTTTTTTTATATCTAAGAACACAGGAAACTACAGAGAACAGACATGGACAAAATGTATTGCACACCATAGAGTTGTAAGATAAAGAAATTAACAGCCTTTTCCACGGACAACATTTCTAACTGTGTTTGAATAGCCTGGTCTTACCTCATTCGGTCGTTTGACTTCGGCCGCTTCGCCAGGGGATAGCCGGATAGATTCCCTAAAACATTCCTCGTCCAGGTTTTTCCTAAAATAGATTCCCGTAAACTCAATGGCTTGCTCGCCCAACTAAGTGTAGAACTTGAGAAAACTCGTTTCTTTTTAACATTATTTAATATTTCCTCAAATGCAACCAAGAACCAAGACAGAGAGCAACTGATTTGTCGTCTTCGTTGGGATACCTGTGGCCGTCACTTTTTGGCGCCATTTTCGGACGCGCGCGTGCGTTCTCCATATTAGGATATCAATCGAGGGAGCCTGGGAAAGAGCGTTACACACACACACACACACACACTGCACCGCGGCAAAACGGTATGCTCCGCTGGCCAAAAGAACGAAGGCTCTGCTATCAAATACAAATTACCGAGGGTTTGAACTTTTTTAGTAAATAATTTTATAACTTAGTAAACTCACAGTGAATTACAAATTAAGAAAACTTCAACCTGTTAAAGTCTTAGGCTTAGCTTTTAAGTAGTTTTCTTATTTTTTGACAAAACAGTTCACAAATGGATGCTTTTACGCAGAAATGTTACAATCACGGGTATGTGCCTGTTGTTTCATTTCAGTTTTCGCGGGAAACTGGGGGCGGCCGCGCGCCGACAAGAAATAGCAAATACGCATGCGCGTAACGTTTTGCCGCGGTGTGCACACACACACACTTAGCGTATTATTATATAAGATGGACTTCTGGTTAACGGTCCGATCCGGGGAACTAGTTATATTTTATATAGGATCTCAGTATCACTGGATTTGTTTTTAATTTTTGTCTTTGAGTTTGGTCGCCAATTGAAATCAAAGCTATACGTAACCTTATCTCCCTCAGGGGGGAGACGGGGGTACTCATGTTATGCTCTCTTGACTCTTTTGGTATGACCAGTTGGCGAGCCCGACCGATTATTATAATTCGCAACCCGAGTACGGTTCTGAAGCAAAAATACGTTAGACTTTTTTCTCAAAATTCTGGAAAAAGTGTTTTATAGCTACTTTCCGGACTGGTCAGGTTCTGGAGCTGACGCCGGCCACATAATAATCTCTCGGGAGTTCTAAAACGGCAATTACGTATATTCAATATTTTCACCCAGTGGCTATCTTGGATTCAAAGCGAGTTAATCAGTTTTGGTTTTAGCAACGCTATAACCTCGCACTGAGGGATATTAGAACGAGTTTAGCCTCGCATTGGATCCAATATGGCCAACGGGTGAAAAAAAGTGAATCAGTGCAACCCCGTTATTTATGGTGCGGTTTCCGCGAGTTTAGTTTTCGCTTGCCTATCACAAGCGTAATTTTATGATTAATGGTGTTGCGGTGATTATTGGGAGTAGGCAGGTTTGGAATTGCTAGAGACATAACGAAGCATACTTTATAAAGCCCGGTTTTCCATAGGATCGTTACGATCGCAGTGACCGGAGCGATCATAGATAGCGATCGTAACGATCTACACATGGAAACCGGTCTATAGTTCTATCCTGCCGATTGTACAATCCATAGAGCCCGTGGGAGGAGGACTGTGTGGCGGTTATGATTTCCGGGTACGAGTTTTTCACAAAAAGACTGGTTATAGACGACTCGGTATAATAAAACATAAATCCGCGTTCGTTTTCACAATAACTTGGAAAACCGGATTTTGGAACTATATTTTCTCTGAACATATCAAGAAACGAGTGTCGATATAGAGGTCTGGGACCTAGAAACCGCCATTTTGAATGTCCTGGCAGCTCTTCCAAATACGGAATATGTTATTTTCCTAATATGGAAGAGGCCGCGGGAAGTTCAAAACGACACTTTTGCTCGCTATGTTATTGATATGACCGGGTCTGGACCTGCCCCATTGCGGCACATATACGTACGTACCCATATTGTGACGAATATCTTGTTCACATATCACTGATTTATTTAGCATAGTGACCGGATTTCGAATTTACCATGGCCAGTTGAGCCACCGTATTGCATGCATGAAGATCGAAGGTCTAGTCGTTGTCGATTCCATCATACAAAATGTCTCTAAAATTAAACTATATCTGAATGCGGCAATTTCTATTAAATAGAAAATGGGAAGAACTAAATATCCTAAAACAATATATAGATTCGAGAGCACTAAACTGAGCATAAAACAGACTGAATGAATCAAGTTGTGACAACCCCTGAGTTCGTACCCGACTAGTTATTCTTCATCATTACTTTGCTATTTTAAAAAGGGACGCTTATTTCAACCTCGTCCCCAGGGTCTTCTCGGTCAGATCCAAGATGGCGGCTACTCCGAGAGAAGACCCTGGTAAACGCTGAACTGTCAAGTATTCTGATTGGCTCTTCGATTATGATGCAAGGGTTGTTCTAACAATGCTTTTTATTGGCCAAACGGCCTGAGTCTAGAGAGGTGAACTTGTATGTAGATTCGATTGCTCACATTTTATCACTAAAACGATTTTAAATAACCTTAAAACACATTGTGTAGGTAGAGCAATAGATGAAGTGCATTACTGGGTAGTTTCCTGGTAAGTTTCATCAGTGAGAAAGCCAGGAGAAGCTGTTAAATCTGAACATGTGCTATCGATCGCTTCGCTTCAACGCTAACAGAAAATGAACGGCTTTTTAGGATTCTCTTCTAGCTTAGATACATCCTGGTAGGTTTGTGATACCCTTACACTGTTTCTTTATCCAAGTAAACTCCATTTCGAACCGTTTAGCAGACGTGTTTTCACTACGTCGTTCGCCACGTGAAAATACCGTTAATCGCATCTCGCCCACTCCGGATTGGGATACCTATGGTTTGTACACGTCATGGACTATTCCCATATTTAGCTTGGCCACCATCTTATATCGTCAAATCACGTGACAAAATACTCCCAAAATCTGGGAGTATTTGATCACGTGATTCAGCCTTTACCAGGGTCTTCTCTCGGAGTAGCCGCCATCTTGGATCTGACCGAGAAGACCCTGGGGACGAGGTTGCGCTTATTTATGTTTAGACTCTGCCAAAATGGTAAAGATAGCAGCAAAGGCTAAATCGTCCGATGTCTACAGACATTCTTCTGAGCCTTACACGGATTACTATTGTGGTCAACTTCATTCTTATTTTGTCCCCTTAAATTATTTTAATTATAATTCAATAAAAAGGATACAGCCATGACCACATAACGGACTCCCATGCTCTACCAACGCGTATACCGTACAGTTATGGTGTCAGTTATTTCTAGCCAACACAGCTACGTTTTTCACACACCTCTACCATTTAATTAATTTTGCAAGTGCTACCCTTCCCCCATCCGGGATGTTTCCATGCCTGGTATTAAAACAGCTGATTGATAGTAAACTTGCTGAATTTGATAATCTCTCGCGAACCCAAAAGACTCAATATTGATGGCAACTTTCAAGAATGTTGACATACATTGTAGGTAAGGTGCCCTGGGTACCAAAGTCTCCAAGCTCCACTCGTTTACTTGGCTGAGAAGAGAAAGTAAACGAGTGGAGCTTGGAGACTCTGGTACCCAGGGTATAGGTAAGGTACCAAAGAACTACACTTAAACAGATGTCGCATTTATGATTGGTAAATGAGAGATGACATTGGGTTCTCCCTTACTCCTGGATATCACTCAGAAATGAATAGCTAAATACATATTTGAATGTATGCTACGCAGACATGAAAAATTATCGTAGAGATATCATATGAAACCTGTATAGTTCTCTAGTATGTAAGTATAGTTCTCTAGTATGACACTATTATTTTGCACCCCCCTATGAGTCATTTAACTGGCCACCTTTTACAAAATCCTGGATCCGCCCCTCAATGAGTTGTCTTAGCTTCATCAGTAGTGGATGACTCTAGATCGGCTAAAAAAAAGACAAAACGATACCACTAGCGCTTAGATAGAACGAAGAACAGAATACTAAGTCTAAGCGCCTGCGGGTACTTTTTTGCGGTCTTTTTGGGCAGAACTTGAACATAAATCAACATCTCTTTAACATCAAAGTAATATATCCACTGCTGATAAAGACTGAATAGCTACTTCCATAAAAATACTTCTATACTACTACTAGTACTGCTTGGCACATGATACACTTTTCCGCCTACAGTCCGTGCCTGTATTCTCCAGCGTGTTTAGCGAAACAAATCAACCTTTAGACATAAACAGGAGACCATTACCCGGAGCGTTATCGTTTCTCCTTACCAGATTATTTTTAGATTTAATATATAATGCCACACATATTGTTTGCTTTCATCGCGGAATGTAGGCTGGTTTTCATTTGGTCGTTCGCTGCGATCGCTGTAAAGGTGAGTCGGCTTTAGGGACCGGATATTATTTAGCGGTATGGAGGGGGCTACTAGATCTGCATTGTGGCTAGCGCAAAAAATTGTGACCTTGCAGTTCTCTGGCCTCACACAATAATGACCCTCCCCATAGATAAGCCTATAAGTATATTTAACCTATAAAAGAGCAGCATATAAAAAATTGACCCCCCATAATGGGAGCATAAAGAATCGTGACCCCCCCTCCCCCCCCCCTACAAATCCAGTAGCCCCCCTCCCCCACCGCTAAATAATGTCCGGTCCCTTATAGCGATCGTAGTGGTAACTAGAAATGTACTCTCCAGCGGTCATAGCGATTACGATCGCCAGGAGAGAACTATTGTTGTACCCGATAGCTCGGTTCAGTTACATTTGATAGCAATATATAATCGCTACGATTGACAAGTACTTTTTTCAGCGGTCGCTGCGATCGGAGAAACGGGCATATGGGATATAATTTAGCATGGGGAGTGTCATACTTTTTCAAACCCCCCAAAATAGAGGGTCGTAAAAAATGGGCAATTGAAAAAGGGTTGGCTGTAGGGGGAGGGGCAAAATATTTCATACTTATTGTCCGGGTAGGGTTATATATTTTTAGACTTTTTCATTTCATTCAGCCATAACTTATGGTACGGACCTCCTACTCAGATAATGAGAGGTAGATACTTGTGACTTCCGGCACTCTTTTTCTTCGACATTTTGGAAAAAGAGTTCTGACAGTTTTATAGCTACTTTCCGCACACCTGGCCGACGCCACACAAGTACCCTCCATCTCCCAGCCATTGTAACATTTCAATTGCCGGCCAATATACAGTTTGAAACTCAAAGGCAAAAATAAAAGGCAAATCCAGTTACACTGAGATCCTATATCGAATATAACTAGTTCCCCGGATCGGAATTGATGTAAATCAGAAATCCACAGTTCTGCGTAAAAACGTTGTTCATGTGTCCCGAAAAAGCGGGCTTCCTGTGTGTAACGCAATCTCAGCTGTTGACAGTTGAACTACGGCAGATCAGACTTGTTTATAAAGCTACCGATTCTCTACGAAACCACATGAAAGGTACATTTTAAGCCATTACAATTACTTTGAACGTTCCTAACAGTGAATAGTTCAACTGTAGATCATTCGGATTGACTTAGAAGTCTCATAAAGGTAGTCTATCAATTGAAAGTTGTCGGCGCTCCGGCACGAGTAAAGATTCAACAATATGTCATCGCAAAAATACCGCTAAAAGCCACTGATTTTGTACATAATTGGTAGAAACCGATATATAATCTATCTGAAAGTACTCAGGCTTCTTTAATATCAAATTTAACCCGATAGAAGTTGATATAATATTTTTTTCCTCTGTTCATCTTAGATTCTTAATATTAAATTGATATTGTTTCAAGATATTACTGTACAAATATTACTGATTAGTGACACTATTCTGTTTCAATCACCTTCCACAGCGATCTTGTTAAAGTTGCAGCTGTCGGATACAGAAACTTCTCATCTCAAAATAGTCTGGTAGTTTCATTAAAGTGCCTATCACCCTTTTGCAATCACCCTTTTGATAGCTTATGAACCTCCAAAAAGTTTTGAGTACTTCTGTGAAGAACGTTTTGGTTTAAAGTGAATACTTTATGTTCTACGCTTGTTTGAAATCGTGTAAATGTGACCTTTCCTGACCCATGACCGCGTAAGTAAAAGCCTGGGTCTAAACCTGGGTAGATGTCATCTTGACGTCATATAATTAATTCGGCTTTGCAATCATTTGAAGAAATACTTAACATGTTGACTAAAATGACTTTTTTCTTTACTAACAACTCAAAAACTGTGTATATTTTCTATGCATCGATGTTGTTGTGATAAAAATG
>JAOWCC010001778.1:0-26194 GCA_030867875.1 Actinernus sp. WN-2022 | reverse complement strand
TGCCTCTGTGGGTAATACTCATTCAAAGAGTTTTATGAATCAAGAAGATAGAGACCCTGTCTGCACTTGAACAAAAAGTTCAAACCCAAAAGCTCACGTCACAAAGGGAATAACTACCCTGGTTCCAGAGGTTTTCTAGAGAGAACAGCCACGGCGAAAGAGCCATGAAGCAGCGATCAGCGAGAAAAGAAACCTCTGGTATCGATGGGTGCCAATCTCACTTTCATGTTTTGAAAACTGTCAAACATATTAACTGAGTAATTAATAAATCGACCAATCAGGAGAGAGATACCATGTGTGGGTCACATAATTTTGTTCAGTCAGGTAGCCATGCAGAGTAAAAGAATTCCAGAAGTTTTCGGGTAGATATTACAATGTAATTTGTTTTCATGTCAAATGCATGCAATTCAGGATGTTTTCACAGCAGAGAACTCCCCGTAAAATTAAAACATTAAAATCTCAGTCGAACAAACAACCATTGCAGAGTCTGTAGGATAAATAAAACATTAAAGCATGTAGCCGATCTACAACGAATACCGACCTAAATGGCATTTCACAAGTGATCCAGTGTCAAGAAAATTATGCTAGAGAACACACTATTCTAAAGTTCGAGAAGACCTTAGAGCAACATGAGAGTCCACCAATGATTTTAGAGGGCAGATAACAATAACAATTGCATTCCATGGATAACTAAACCCTCTCAATGATAATCCTTTGCTTTAAATATCTGGTAGCAACTGAAAAATTATCGACTTGCCATGACCAGTTGGTAGGATTTCCAATTTATAACACCAAATAATGCTTTGTCTTGCACATCAGTTGGCAATGTTGGCAAATGCATAAAATGTGTTGTTAAATAACTTTAATCTCTGTAGTCAAAATTTAAATAATTCCGCAATACTATCGCTTTTGAATTCCACAAGGAAAAATCTAACAAATCATAAGTTGGAAATATCAATGGATCACGGTTAGAAGAAAAAGAAAATCAAAACTTGCGCAAATACCTCATTTGAATATAATCAAGGTTAAAATATGTAATATACCAACCAATAGGCTGAACACAAAGCAGGAGCAATCTGGAATGCGATACTTTCCATTGGCGGCCAAATCTTTCCGACGTCAGCAAAACATTCTGAGGTCACAGAAACTTTCTGTGATATGATGTCGCCAATCATAACACAACATGAAGTAGACCATGAAATTCCCTAGAAACATTCTGGCAATAGCAAAAGTTTTGGTCAACTTAGAAACTACACGCACAACCGTTTTCTTATTTGAGGTATGTTTCTGAACATTGACCATAAGATGCTAGTCCTGACTGTAAATAGATGAGGTTTTACATACGACAACTTTAATTCAAGATCACCTGAAGTTGAACAAAAAAAAGTAACCTGTAGTTAATTAAGGAACGCTGATATGATAAAATGTGTACATTATTAGAATGTGTTATCGTTTATAGGGCACCGTTTTAAGCACTGCAGCTGAGTATCCACTTAGATTTGACAGGGCTCCGTTTTAGCAGTCTGCTGAGTAACTTTGATTTGACAAGCTCGATGTCTCGGTTTATTAGAACGTGAAAAGCCCTTATCGTTCCGTTTTAGTAGTCTTCCGAGTAACTTAGATTTGACAAGCTCGATGTCTCGGTTTATTAGAACGTGAAAAGCCCTTATCGTTTATAGGGGTCCATTTTAGCACTGCCGAGTAACTTAGATTTGACAAGCTCGATGTCTCGGTTTATTAGAACGTGAAAAGCCCTTATCGTTTATAGGGCTCCATTTTAGCACTGCCGAGTAACTTAGATTTGGCAAGCTCGATGTCTCGGTTTATTAGAACGTGAAAAGCCCTTATCGTTTATAGGACTCCGTTTTAGCACTGCCGAGTAACTTAGATTTGACAAGCTCAATGTCTCGGTTTATTAGAACGTGAAAAGCCCTTATCGTTTATAGGGCTCCGTTTTTTTTCAGGCTTTGACAAGCTTGATGTCTTGGTTTATTGGAACGTGAAAAGCCCTTATCGTTTATAGGGCTCCGTTTTAGCAGTATGCCGAGTAACTTAGATTTGACAATTTTGTTTCGGTTTATTAGAACGTGAAAAGCCCTTGTCGTTTATAGGGCTCTGTTTTAGCACTGCCGAGTAACTTAGATTTGACAACTGAGCTCGATGTCTCGGTTTATTAGAACGTGAAAAGCCCTTATCGTTTATAGGGCTCCGTTTTTTTTCAGGCTTTGACAAGCTTGATGTCTTGGTTTATTGGAACGTGAAAAGCCCTTATCGTTTATAGGGCTCCGTTTTAGCAGTATGCCGAGTAACTTAGATTTGACAATTTTGTTTCGGTTTATTAGAACGTGAAAAGCCCTTGTCGTTTATAGGGCTCTGTTTTAGCACTGCCGAGTAACTTAGATTTGACAACTGAGCTCGATGTCTCGGTTTATTAGAACGTGAAAAGCCCTTATCATTTATAGGGCTCCGTTTTAGCAGTCTGCTTTGACAAGCTCGAATGTCTCGGTTCATTAGAACGTGAAAAGCCCTTATCGTTTATAGAGCTCCGTTTTAGCACTGCTGAGTAACTTAGATTTGACAAGCTCAATGTCTCGGTTTATTAGAACGTGAAAAGCCCTTATCGTTTATAGAGCTCCGTTTTACCACTGCTGAGTAACTTAGATTTGACAAGCTCGATGTCTCGGTTTATTAGAACGTGAAAAACCCTTATCGTTAATAGGGCTCCGTTTTAGCACTGCCGAGTAACTTAGATTTGACAAGCTAGATGTCTCGGTTTATTAGAATGTGAAAAGCCCTTATCGTTTATAGGGCTCCGTTTTAGCAGTATATATATATGCCGAGTAACTTAGATTTGACAATTTTGTCTCGGTTTATTAGAACGTGAAAAGCCCTTATCGTTTATAGGGCTCCGTTTTAGCACTGCCGAGTAAGTTAGATTTGACAAGGTCGATGTCTCGGTTTATTAGAACATGAAAAGCCCTTATCGTTAATAGGGCTCCGTTTTAGCACTGCCGAGTAACTTAGATTTGACAAGCTCGATGTCTCGGTTTATTAGAACGTGAAAAGCCCTTGTTGTTTATAGGGCTCCGTTTTAGCACTGCCGAGTAACTTAGATTTGACAAGCTCGAAACAAAATATATTAGGTGGCTTCTTTTGATCTCATTAGGTTCGGTGCATGAAAAGTTCGACGTTTGAAACGGGACTATTAAATCAAAGTTTAGGTGCGGATGGCAGTTGAACCTCTACATACTGCAAACTGCAGAATTCTTCGCAAATGCATTCAACCATAAACAATGCAATCGATCAATGATAATGGTACTTAGATACTTAGATACTTAGATGGTTATACTCCCTGGGATAGTTTTCACTAATACTGGGAGTTTAAATAATATATAAATTAGAATAATAATAATAAACTAAGTAACATAATAGTAATGATAATACTACTACTACTACTACTACTAATAATAATAATACTAATAATACTAATAATAATAATAATAAGCTACGCGATTTAAATCGTGACACATACCAAAATATTAAGTAAATATTAAATAGATAAGAATAATAACTAAACGTATATACGAGCGATCTATAGCCTGCGCAGGTGGCTAGGCACCTGCATAGATCGAATGGCAGGCAGGGCGGCTGACTTGAAACTGGCTAGACTGTTCGCAGAAACTGCTTCATACGGAAGCAGGTTCCATACTCTTATATGCTAATACATTAACTGGAAGTTGTGTGTACTTAAACTGATGGCGTCTACTAGATCTGGAGGAAGTAGTAACACACTCAGGGAAAGGGATGTTTACCAGCCCATTTCTAATTTTAAAAAACAACACTGATTGATTAAGGAGGCGTCTTTGTTCTAGAGTGTCCCAACCTAATGACCTGACTAAATTAGATGTGCTTACAGTAGGATTATAATTGTTCGAAACAAATCTGGCAGCGTTTTTTTTTTAACTTGTTCAAGGCGATTTACGTCAGTGTCTGTGTGGGGATTCCATACAGGAGCAGCATATTCCAGGATAGGCCTGACAAGAGACTGGTGGGCTCTTTCTTTAACTGCGATATTACAGGGTTTGAGGGATCGTCTTATCAGCCCAAGGGTTTTGTTCGCCTTACTAGCAATTTTGCAGCAATGGGGCCCCCATCTTAGGGTTTTACAGCAACGTACACCCAGATAATCATAGTGGGGGACTTGAGATAGATCCTGCGAGTTGGCCGAGTAGGTGGACATGTACGGCTTGTGCTTGTTTGTTACTGAAAGGAGATGGCATTTGGATATGTTAAATTCCATTTGCCAATCTGAAGCCCATTTGGATAGATTGATGAGGTCATCTTGTAGCAGCTGATGATCGGTTGGAGACTTGATGTCCCGGTATACTACTGCATCATCCGCAAACAGACGCAGTTGTGAATTAGCCCTATTTGCAATATCATTGATAAACAGCAAGAACAATGTTGGACCCAGGACTGATCCTTGTGGTACGCCCGAGGTAACAGCAATGCTACTTGAGTGGGTGCCATTCACAGTCACAAATTGAGAGCGATTGGAGAGAAAGCTAGAAATCCACAAGAGAGACCTTCCGTGGATGCCATAGTGCAAGAGCTTGTGTAATAGCTTCTCGTGGGATACTTTATCAAACGCCTTGCTTAGATCGAGAAGCAAGGCATCAGCTTGGCCATGCTTGTTGATGATGCTGGCCCAGTCGTGAACTGTAAGAACAAGTTGGGTTTCACAAGAGAGTCCAGAACGGAATCCGTGTTGTAGGTCAGAGAGAATGTTATTAGCTGATAAGTGTTTATTTAGGTGGCAAAGAACCACATGTTCCATTATCTTACAGGACAAACAGGTAAGTGATATAGGACGACAGTTGGCAGGGTTTTCTTTACTAGATTTCTTGAAGACGGGTACAACCATAGCACTTGACCAGTCTCTTGGGAGAGCTCCAGAATTGTAACTTTGTTGGAAAATGAAGGTGAGCATGCCCGATATTTCAGCAGATAAGTAATGTAAAACACGACCCGATAGACCATCAGGCCCAGAAGCCTTGGATGTATTAATGTTATCAAGTTGTTTACGTATACCGGGCTCAGTAAACATTATATCTTCCATAGGAGTACAAATACGTGTAGTGGAGCTAAGTTCAGGAAGTTGTCCATCATCTTTGGTGAACACACTTTGAAACTGGGTGTTGAGAGTTTCTGCCTTGTCCTTATCTGAGATGAACACTGAATCACCCTGACGTAATGTGGGAATACCAATATTTTCAGTTCTAGAGTGTTTAATATGACTCCAGAATTTCTTCGGGTTTGACTGTAGGCTGCTTCCAATGACATTGTTCAGGTAATTATTGTAGGATGATTTCAAAGCCTTTACAACTTTGTTCCTTTGGAGTCTGTAGGCGACCCAAGCTGTAGATTTTTTATCTCTACTGTGCTTAGCTTTGGAGAGCAAGCGATCGCGTTTTCTCATCTGGCGCTTGATTGCCCTGGTCAACCAAGGGAGCAAAGCTTTAGATTTTGACATTTTTGAAGGAATGTGAGTGTTTACTGCAGTTTGCAAACTGTTCTTAAAAAAGGACCAGTTTTCTTCCACTGATCTGTCAGGACTGGATGCAAAGAATTCCCTCGAGGAAACCTCTACATCCTGACGGAGTCCATCAAGGTTCATCTTGTTATACAGATACACTTTATGAGGAGGTCTAACCGATCTTCGAGGCTTGACATTAATACAAAAATTTACAATGTCATGATCACTCATTCCTGGTTGAAGTTTCACATCAGATACTAAGGCAGGAGTGGAGGACAAAACCAGATCTAAGGTCTTGAGAGATGCCGGGCGAGTAGGAAGTGTTACGTGTTGGCTGAGAGCATTGTCATTAATGAAATCAAGTAATTTGTTCATCGCAGGTGCTGATATATGGTTAGTAGTAGTAGGAGGATCTTCATTCCAGTTTATATCGCCACAATTAAAATCGCCAGCAATAACTATGTTTGGATGCGATTTTCTGTTCTTATTGAATACCTTGAGCACAGACTCAGAGGTGGTCTAGACGGGATATGGGTGCAATGGGAGGTTTATAGAACACACACAGGTACAGCTCCTTTTGGTTAGTCATACGTATGGAAACCCACAGGGATTCATCATCATCAGCCAAACCAGTAGATAGCTCAGATAGTTCATACGAGGGGATATCACATTTTACGGCTATGAAGACACCGCCACCGCCAGAGTGGAGGCGTTCTTTCCGAAATACTGTGTACTCAGAGGGGAAACAGGAATATGTTGGGTCATCAGAATGGAGTTTGGACTCACAGCCAAATATGATGTCTGGATCATACATGTCAATATGGCTAGCAAAAACAGCGGCCCGCTCAGAACTTCTAATACTATCACAATTGAAGAGAAATATATAGCTTATCCCCCCTAAGTTTGCCAGGACATTTTCGCGCCTACTTACGATACTATGAATACAATTGCCATCCAGCAACTGGCAGTATATTACATAAAGCTCGGAAACTTGTTTGGATAATTTCAGTTCACAAATACGCTTAATACAAATATCAATCCAGCCTAATGGAGACAATCTGGGGTGGTTGCTTTCAGTTTGTACTATAGCATAATCTGTATGACTTGGTAACTTCATTCATCGAACCCCTTTAAAGAATTGGTGGGACTTTTTCGCGCCTACTAACTAAATATATATTAAATACATATACAAGGGCGAGACACCCTTCATCTCACCGTTGATCTATCATCACTAGGAAGGTTGGATTTCCAGCAACCTCTCGATTCTTGAAACTGGAGATATTTGTGGGACAACCTCAAAAGTGGCACTTTGATTATTGTGAAATGCCTGTAAAGCGTGCATCGAAATAACATTCAGACATTTTTTAACCGTACTACCAAAATGATTATTTTACTCCGTGTGGTATGCTGTAAAGTAGTCCACGGTTCATAGATGCGCATAACCTGCTGAAATCCTCGGGACATGAGGATATTAAACACTCCAGTCTCGCGTGCTATAAAATAAATTTTAGCGGGAAACTTTCTGGAAAATTCCAGAGTAAAACCAATCATGGTTTTATAAATCCACGACTGCGTTTACGTTTCCTCCTGATTGGTTGCTTTCTCATGCCAGTGAAACCAATCGGTATTCACTTTAGTTCGTGATTGGTTCGTTGTAATTGCTTTGGTTTTGGTTTTACTACAGTCAATTGAAACCTGCTCTATGTTACGTTGTATTCCTGCCGTAACTTTCGACCTGGCTGTAAAAAACTGATACGCCGTGGATTTCATCCAAGGTAAAATCTCTGAAAGCATGAGCCGGGAACTACATGTACACTGAAAAGTACACAGCGTTCAGCCCGAAGTAAAAATCACTTAGTCTCCGGTAGTAGACTGCACAGACGTTTTATTTTAGACCTGCATGCAGCGCAGTGAACTGACTGTGCCGGAGGTTTCTAGAAACTTGTAAATTTCTATAAGTGGCGACAGATTGGCATTTCATCTCCGAACTCGAGCTTGACAAATCTCGTTCACTTGCCAATGGCTGGCTGCATTGGGAAACTAAAGCTCGCGCGCAACGCACGAGAGACAGCTGTTTTATCAGTGACCTGAGTAATGTAAAAAGGATGCCAAAATAATAAAATGGTTATTGTCTTGTCGACTTTGTTATAAAATTATTTTATTCTGTCCATCGGGGCCTGTGATATGTGATGAGACTCTAGTATTAAACAAGTAGATTATAATAATTATACATTTCGTTTCAAACTGCACACATTATCAACTGCACTATGGAAAGATTTGGATGGAATTGCCAATGCACTACAGTTTCATCACGTTCACATGTCCTACATTTTACACATGTACAGAGTGTAACGTTTTGAATGGCAGCTCAGATCTCCACTTCAGTTAATTGCGTTATCGACGATTGTGCGTGCATGACGAGAGTATACAGTAGGGCGGTAAAGTCAGCCGCTAATTATGAGAAATTATAAAAATAATAATTCAGGCGGCTTTCAAAGACTGTATTTGCGCCCTGATTTTAAGAACACATATATAACGAAATAGTCTACGTACTTGGGGAATATGGAGAATTTGTGGAATAGCTTTTATCATAGGCACAACTCTTGTAACGTTATTTTTGCTAAATCGTTCAAGTAAATGAGCCTCCTTGCCGCGCGGTGTCATGGTTCCCTGCTGTGTGGGAATTAAGGAAGAGACTGAATGTCATGTAGCACTGGCGAAAGATTCTGTGGTTGCAGTATATGTTTCACACAATACTGAAATGTTTTGCTAGAGCTAGAGTAGTAGAGAGGATTTGAAACCGCGCCGTAAAGTGAAAAACTATATCATTGATTCACATTTTACCGATCAAATAAACAGATACAGAGATACATATTCCGATAATAGTAATATTAAAGATCGGAAGGAGTCTGATAAGTTCATGAAGTAGTTGCATTTTACATTCATCTGTAACTATTTACATAAACTTTTGGCGGGAAACATTCTGTTGACTACGAGTAGTCTCTTGCATTTTTTCCCCTTAGAAATCACGAATGCAAGCATGGACTTTGAAACGAGAGCTGTTTTAGGATGGATGTGAAGAAAGGCGGATTCCTCACAGCCTAAACGTTCTGCTCCAGTCAATAGAGAACTTACTCTCTCGCAGTAATGATAACACAATCTTGATCAGTTCTTTCAGAGCAGATATCTGCACAAAATGTGTCTGATATACTCTTTGGTAAATGGTCAATGTTCAGAAATATACCTCAAATAAGAAAACGATTCGCTGTTGTGCGTGTAGTTTCTGAGTTGACCGAAACTTTTGCTATATTTGCCAGAATGTTTCTAGGGAATTTCACGGTCTACTTCATGTTGCGTTATGATTGGCTACATTACAGAAAGTTTCTGTGACCTCCGAATGTTTTGTTGACCTCAGAAATATTTGGCCGCTAATGGAAAGTATCGCATTCCAGATTGCTCCTGCTTTGTGTTCAAGGATATAAGGATATCTTCTTGGAGCTGGTTTTATTAGCTTTTTATCTCGTTTCCTGTTAACATCTGTCTCTTAACTTCTGTCACGAGAGCTAATTTTGGAATGCATAGAATGTGTTGTTATATATATTCATAGGTAAAACTTTAATCTCTGTAGTCAAAATTTAAATAATTCCGCAAAACTCTCGCTTATGAATTCCACAAGAAAAAAGCTAACAAATCATAAGTTGGAAATGTCAATGGATCACGGTTAGAAGAAAAAGAAAATCAAAACTTGCGCAAATACCTCATTTCACTAAGAAACCTACAGTTCTTTGTCCATCTGGCAAGTTTTCAAACTGGGCGCGGGTGTTCAAAGGTCAACGGATAAATCCTTATCCAGCGGATAAAATAAGCTAGTTTGGTAAGTTATCCACCCTTTGAACAACTGGGCTATCTACAAGCTGACATGAACATTTACTAGCCCGGGGCTATCGGACAGTAGGATCACTATATGTGTTTTGTCCACTTCTCTTGAATCAGTATTTTTATTCATTGAAATATCATTTTGGGGTAACATGCTCTCACATACACCGTATCAGATCTCGATATACAGAGATGCCAACTCTCCGGCTTTTGGTGGGCGCTTTTGGCCGGAGACATACGCTTTTTAGCCTCATCTCCCGCTCTCCCGCTTTGAGTCCAAAATTTCCCACTTTTTCGCAAATGAGATGTATATAAATAAATAAAATACTGTTTGCCTTTACCACAGCTTATTTTATCCGCTGGATTGACCTTTGAACACCCGCGCCCAGTTTGAAAACTTGCCAGATGGATAAAGAACAGTAGCTAGGCTTATGAGGTATTTGTGCAAGTTTTGATTTTCTTTTTCTTCTAACCGTGATCCATTGATATTTCCAACTTATGATTTGTTAGCTTTTTTCTTGTGGAATTGTATTGCAGAATTATTTAAATTTTGACTACAGAGATTAAAGTTTTACCTACAGTATGAATATATTTAACATTTACAACACATTCTATGCATTCCAAAATTAGCTCTCTTGACAGATTGTTTGAATGTGGATGTGAAGTTAACAGGAAATGAGATAAAAAGCTGTCAACAAGTTTAAAATAAAACCAGCTCCAAGAAGATATCCTATTGGTTGGCATATTACATCATTCAGCCTTGATTATATCAAATTACTAATGGATAAGCTGATTGGATAAGCCATTACATGATTCGAAACCCTGAAGATATCAAATTTGAAACCAAAGCCCTGATTGGCCTAAATATTACATGATTCAATGAAGAGAAGGGGCAGTTATCACAAACAATTCTGATTGGCTGATACATTGAAACCTTCTAGAACTGAAGGGTCATTTGATAAAGTACATTTTTAAATGGAGAAGTACATTTTTAAATGGAGAAGTACATTTTTAAATGGAGACGTGTGGGCCGGGCGCCGGGCCGGGCCGGGCCGGACGGAGGAATCGCCATACGAATCCTATAATTTTCTATGTGCAAGTCAATTGAGCCACTGAGTCACTATCCTCTCCCAATGCAGAGGCCAAGGTTGAAGATCTTTGCTGTATTTATATTACATTTTATTGTAGGTTACAATTACAGTGTAATGTAACTCCAAAGAGTACAAGTTTAATTTATGCTTGTTGGATTGTACATTATGTAACTCTCACCTGTAGTAGATGTAACGTGCCAGTCAAGTTGTTGTGGTAGTAGTGTACTGGCATTTGTACTGATTCCCCTACAGCCTTCAAGCCAACAAAATGCAAAACAGCATCAAAGTTGTGCTGGAAAAAGAAACAGAAAATTATCATCAAATGCAGAACATATTTATTTATAAGCTGTTGGCCTTGTGGCTTCCACTTCTAATCAATATGAGGTGACTTAAAAGAACTTGAGTGTTGTGCTACTTCGTGAAAGAGTAGGGTATTGTCTCCTGGCACAACAGATTGGTATTCTGGTGGTACTAACTAACTCTCTTGATTGTAAACTGTACGGCAAAATTTAAATAATTCCGCAAAACTCTCGCTTATGAATTCCACAAGAAAAAAGCTAACAAATCATAAGTTGGAAATGTCAATGGATCACAGTTAGAAGAAAAAGAAAATCAAAACTTGCGCAAATACCTCATTTCACTAAGAAACCTACAGTTCTTTGTCCATCTGGCAAGTTTTCAAACTGGGCGCGGGTGTTCAAAGGTCAACGGATAAATCCTTATCCAGCGGATAAAATAAGCTAGTTTGGTAAGTTATCCACCCTTTGAACAACTGGGCTATCTACAAGCTGACATGAACATTTACTAGCCCGGGGCTATCGGACAGTAGGATCACTATATGTGTTTCGTCCACTTCTCTTGAATCAGTATTTTTATTCATTGAAATATCATTTTGGGGTAACATGCTCTCACATACACCGTATCAGATCTCGATATACAGAGATGCCAACTCTCCGGCTTTTGGTGGGCGCTTTTGGCCGGAGACATACGCTTTTTAGCCTCATCTCCCGCTCTCCCGCTTTGAGTCCAAAATTTCCCGCTTTTTCGCAAATGAGATGTATATAAATAAATAAAATACTGTTTGCCTTTACCACAGCTTATTTTATCCGCTGGATTGACCTTTGAACACCCGCGCCCAGTTTGAAAACTTGCCAGATGGATAAAGAACAGTAGCTAGGCTTATGTCAGGTATTTGTGCAAGTTTTGATTTTCTTTTTCTTCTAACCGTGATCCATTGATATTTCCAACTTATGATTTGTTAGCTTTTTTCTTGTGGAATTGTATTGCAGAATTATTTAAATTTTGACTACAGAGATTAAAGTTTTACCTACAGTATGAATATATTTAACATTTACAACACATTCTATGCATTCCAAAATTAGCTCTCTTGACAGATTGTTTGAATGTGGATGTGAAGTTAACAGGAAATGAGATAAAAAGCTGTCAACAAGTTTAAAATAAAACCAGCTCCAAGAAGATATCCTATTGGTTGGCATATTACATCATTCAGCCTTGATTATATCAAATTACTAATGGATAAGCTGATTGGATAAGCCATTACATGATTCGAAACCCTGAAGATATCAAATTTGAAACCAAAGCCCTGATTGGCCTAAATATTACATGATTCAATGAAGAGAAGGGGCAGTTATCACAAACAATTCTGATTGGCTGATACATTGAAACCTTCTAGAACTGAAGGGTCATTTGAT
The DNA here is from genome assembly GCA_030867875.1 of Actinernus sp. WN-2022. Classification (NCBI taxonomy): domain Eukaryota; kingdom Metazoa; phylum Cnidaria; class Anthozoa; order Actiniaria; family Actinernidae; genus Actinernus; species Actinernus sp. WN-2022. Next base: position 13,979 of record JAOWCC010001778.1, on the reverse strand, counting down.
AAAGTACATTTTTAAATGGAGAAGTACATTTTTAAATGGAGATGTGTGGGCCGGGCGCCGGGCCGGGCGGAGGAATCGCCATACGAATCCTATAATTTTCTATGTGCAAGTCAATTGAGCCACTGAGTCACTATCCTCTCCCAATGCAGAGGCCAAGGTTGAAGATCTTTGCTGTATTTATATTACATTTTATTGTAGGTTACAATTACAGTGTAATGTAACTCCAAAGAGTACAAGTTTAATTTATGCTTGTTGGATTGTACATTATGTAACTCTCACCTGTAGTAGATGTAACGTGCCAGTCAAGTTGTTGTGGTAGTAGTGTACTGGCATTTGTACTGATTCCCCTACAGCCTTCAAGCCAACAAAATGCAAAACAGCATCAAAGTTGTGCTGGAAAAAGAAACAGAAAATTATCATCAAATGCAGAACATATTTATTAATAAGCTGTTGGCCTTGTGGCTTCCACTTCTAATCAATATGAGGGGACTTAAAAGAACTTGAGTGTTGTGCTACTTCGTGAAAGAGTAGGGTATTGTCTCCTGGCACAACAGATTGGTATTCTGGTGGTACTAACTAACTCTCTTGATTGTAAACTGTACGGCAAAATTTAAATAATTCCGCAAAACTCTCGCTTATGAATTCCACAAGAAAAAAGCTAACAAATCATAAGTTGGAAATGTCAATGGATCACAGTTAGAAGAAAAAGAAAATCAAAACTTGCGCAAATACCTCATTTCACTAAGAAGCCTACAGTTCTTTGTCCATCTGGCAAGTTTTCAAAATTTCCCGCTTTTTCGCAAATGAGATGTATATAAATAAATAAAATACTGTTTGCCTTTACCACAGCTTATTTTATCCGCTGGATTGACCTTTGAACACCCGCGCCCAGTTTGAAAACTTGCCAGATGGATAAAGAACAGTAGCTAGGCTTATGAGGTATTTGTGCAAGTTTTGATTTTCTTTTTCTTCTAACCGTGATCCATTGATATTTCCAACTTATGATTTGTTAGCTTTTTTCTTGTGGAATTGTATTGCAGAATTATTTAAATTTTGACTACAGAGATTAAAGTTTTACCTACAGTATGAATATATTTAACATTTACAACACATTCTATGCATTCCAAAATTAGCTCTCTTGACAGATTGTTTGAATGTGGATGTGAAGTTAACAGGAAATGAGATAAAAAGCTGTCAACAAGTTTAAAATAAAACCAGCTCCAAGAAGATATCCTATTGGTTGGCATATTACATCATTCAGCCTTGATTATATCAAATTACTAATGCATCAGCTGATTGGATAAGCCATTACATGATTCGAAACCCTGAAGATATCAAATTTGAAACCAAAGCCCTGATTGGCCTAAATATTACATGATTCAATGAAGAGAAGGGGCAGTTATCACAAACAATTCTGATTGGCTGATACATTGAAACCTTCTAGAACTGAAGGGTCATTTGATAAAGTACATTTTTAAATGGAGAAGTACATTTTTAAATGGAGATGTGTGGGCCGGGCGCCGGGCCGGGCGGAGGAATCGCCATACGAATCCTATAATTTTCTATGTGCAAGTCAATTGAGCCACTGAGTCACTATCCTCTCCCAATGCAGAGGCCAAGGTTGAAGATCTTTGCCGTATTTATATTACATTTTATTGTAGGTTACAATTACAGTGTAATGTAACTCCAAAGAGTACAAGTTTAATTTATGCTTGTTGGATTGTACATTATGTAACTCTCACCTGTAGTAGATGTAACGTGCCAGTCAAGTTGTTGTGGTAGTAGTGTACTGGCATTTGTACTGATTCCCCTACAGCCTTCAAGCCAACAAAATGCAAAACAGCATCAAAGTTGTGCTGGAAAAAGAAACAGAAAATTATCATCAAATGCAGAACATATTTATTTATAAGCTGTTGGCCTTGTGGCTTCCACTTCTAATCAATATGAGGGGACTTAAAAGAACTTGAGTGTTGTGCTACTTCGTGAAAGAGTAGGGTATTGTCTCCTGGCACAACAGATTGGTATTCTGGTGGTACTAACTAACTCTCTTGATTGTAAACTGTACGGCAAAATTTAAATAATTCCGCAAAACTCTCGCTTATGAATTCCACAAGAAAAAAGCTAACAAATCATAAGTTGGAAATGTCAATGGATCACAGTTAGAAGAAAAAGAAAATCAAAACTTGCGCAAATACCTCATTTCACTAAGAAGCCTACAGTTCTTTGTCCATCTGGCAAGTTTTCAAAATTTCCCGCTTTTTCGCAAATGAGATGTATATAAATAAATAAAATACTGTTTGCCTTTACCACAGCTTATTTTATCCGCTGGATTGACCTTTGAACACCCGCGCCCAGTTTGAAAACTTGCCAGATGGATAAAGAACAGTAGCTAGGCTTATGAGGTATTTGTGCAAGTTTTGATTTTCTTTTTCTTCTAACCGTGATCCATTGATATTTCCAACTTATGATTTGTTAGCTTTTTTCTTGTGGAATTGTATTGCAGAATTATTTAAATTTTGACTACAGAGATTAAAGTTTTACCTACAGTATGAATATATTTAACATTTACAACACATTCTATGCATTCCAAAATTAGCTCTCTTGACAGATTGTTTGAATGTGGATGTGAAGTTAACAGGAAATGAGATAAAAAGCTGTCAACAAGTTTAAAATAAAACCAGCTCCAAGAAGATATCCTATTGGTTGGCATATTACATCATTCAGCCTTGATTATATCAAATTACTAATGGATAAGCTGATTGGATAAGCCATTACATGATTCGAAACCCTGAAGATATCAAATTTGAAACCAAAGCCCTGATTGGCCTAAATATTACATGATTCAATGAAGAGAAGGGGCAGTTATCACAAACAATTCTGATTGGCTGATACATTGAAACCTTCTAGAACTGAAGGGTCATTTGATAAAGTACATTTTTAAATGGAGAAGTACATTTTTAAATGGAGAAGTACATTTTTAAATGGAGACGTGTGGGCCGGGCGCCGGGCCGGGCCGGACGGAGGAATCGCCATACGAATCCTATAATTTTCTATGTGCAAGTCAATTGAGCCACTGAGTCACTATCCTCTCCCAATGCAGAGGCCAAGGTTGAAGATCTTTGCTGTATTTATATTACATTTTATTGTAGGTTACAATTACAGTGTAATGTAACTCCAAAGAGTACAAGTTTAATTTATGCTTGTTGGATTGTACATTATGTAACTCTCACCTGTAGTAGATGTAACGTGCCAGTCAAGTTGTTGTGGTAGTAGTGTACTGGCATTTGTACTGATTCCCCTACAGCCTTCAAGCCAACAAAATGCAAAACAGCATCAAAGTTGTGCTGGAAAAAGAAACAGAAAATTATCATCAAATGCAGAACATATTTATTTATAAGCTGTTGGCCTTGTGGCTTCCACTTCTAATCAATATGAGGTGACTTAAAAGAACTTGAGTGTTGTGCTACTTCGTGAAAGAGTAGGGTATTGTCTCCTGGCACAACAGATTGGTATTCTGGTGGTACTAACTAACTCTCTTGATTGTAAACTGTACGGCAAAATTTAAATAATTCCGCAAAACTCTCGCTTATGAATTCCACAAGAAAAAAGCTAACAAATCATAAGTTGGAAATGTCAATGGATCACAGTTAGAAGAAAAAGAAAATCAAAACTTGCGCAAATACCTCATTTCACTAAGAAACCTACAGTTCTTTGTCCATCTGGCAAGTTTTCAAACTGGGCGCGGGTGTTCAAAGGTCAACGGATAAATCCTTATCCAGCGGATAAAATAAGCTAGTTTGGTAAGTTATCCACCCTTTGAACAACTGGGCTATCTACAAGCTGACATGAACATTTACTAGCCCGGGGCTATCGGACAGTAGGATCACTATATGTGTTTCGTCCACTTCTCTTGAATCAGTATTTTTATTCATTGAAATATCATTTTGGGGTAACATGCTCTCACATACACCGTATCAGATCTCGATATACAGAGATGCCAACTCTCCGGCTTTTGGTGGGCGCTTTTGGCCGGAGACATACGCTTTTTAGCCTCATCTCCCGCTCTCCCGCTTTGAGTCCAAAATTTCCCGCTTTTTCGCAAATGAGATGTATATAAATAAATAAAATACTGTTTGCCTTTACCACAGCTTATTTTATCCGCTGGATTGACCTTTGAACACCCGCGCCCAGTTTGAAAACTTGCCAGATGGATAAAGAACAGTAGCTAGGCTTATGTCAGGTATTTGTGCAAGTTTTGATTTTCTTTTTCTTCTAACCGTGATCCATTGATATTTCCAACTTATGATTTGTTAGCTTTTTTCTTGTGGAATTGTATTGCAGAATTATTTAAATTTTGACTACAGAGATTAAAGTTTTACCTACAGTATGAATATATTTAACATTTACAACACATTCTATGCATTCCAAAATTAGCTCTCTTGACAGATTGTTTGAATGTGGATGTGAAGTTAACAGGAAATGAGATAAAAAGCTGTCAACAAGTTTAAAATAAAACCAGCTCCAAGAAGATATCCTATTGGTTGGCATATTACATCATTCAGCCTTGATTATATCAAATTACTAATGGATAAGCTGATTGGATAAGCCATTACATGATTCGAAACCCTGAAGATATCAAATTTGAAACCAAAGCCCTGATTGGCCTAAATATTACATGATTCAATGAAGAGAAGGGGCAGTTATCACAAACAATTCTGATTGGCTGATACATTGAAACCTTCTAGAACTGAAGGGTCATTTGATAAAGTACATTTTTAAATGGAGAAGTACATTTTTAAATGGAGATGTGTGGGCCGGGCGCCGGGCCGGGCGGAGGAATCGCCATACGAATCCTATAATTTTCTATGTGCAAGTCAATTGAGCCACTGAGTCACTATCCTCTCCCAATGCAGAGGCCAAGGTTGAAGATCTTTGCTGTATTTATATTACATTTTATTGTAGGTTACAATTACAGTGTAATGTAACTCCAAAGAGTACAAGTTTAATTTATGCTTGTTGGATTGTACATTATGTAACTCTCACCTGTAGTAGATGTAACGTGCCAGTCAAGTTGTTGTGGTAGTAGTGTACTGGCATTTGTACTGATTCCCCTACAGCCTTCAAGCCAACAAAATGCAAAACAGCATCAAAGTTGTGCTGGAAAAAGAAACAGAAAATTATCATCAAATGCAGAACATATTTATTAATAAGCTGTTGGCCTTGTGGCTTCCACTTCTAATCAATATGAGGGGACTTAAAAGAACTTGAGTGTTGTGCTACTTCGTGAAAGAGTAGGGTATTGTCTCCTGGCACAACAGATTGGTATTCTGGTGGTACTAACTAACTCTCTTGATTGTAAACTGTACGGCAAAATTTAAATAATTCCGCAAAACTCTCGCTTATGAATTCCACAAGAAAAAAGCTAACAAATCATAAGTTGGAAATGTCAATGGATCACAGTTAGAAGAAAAAGAAAATCAAAACTTGCGCAAATACCTCATTTCACTAAGAAGCCTACAGTTCTTTGTCCATCTGGCAAGTTTTCAAAATTTCCCGCTTTTTCGCAAATGAGATGTATATAAATAAATAAAATACTGTTTGCCTTTACCACAGCTTATTTTATCCGCTGGATTGACCTTTGAACACCCGCGCCCAGTTTGAAAACTTGCCAGATGGATAAAGAACAGTAGCTAGGCTTATGAGGTATTTGTGCAAGTTTTGATTTTCTTTTTCTTCTAACCGTGATCCATTGATATTTCCAACTTATGATTTGTTAGCTTTTTTCTTGTGGAATTGTATTGCAGAATTATTTAAATTTTGACTACAGAGATTAAAGTTTTACCTACAGTATGAATATATTTAACATTTACAACACATTCTATGCATTCCAAAATTAGCTCTCTTGACAGATTGTTTGAATGTGGATGTGAAGTTAACAGGAAATGAGATAAAAAGCTGTCAACAAGTTTAAAATAAAACCAGCTCCAAGAAGATATCCTATTGGTTGGCATATTACATCATTCAGCCTTGATTATATCAAATTACTAATGCATCAGCTGATTGGATAAGCCATTACATGATTCGAAACCCTGAAGATATCAAATTTGAAACCAAAGCCCTGATTGGCCTAAATATTACATGATTCAATGAAGAGAAGGGGCAGTTATCACAAACAATTCTGATTGGCTGATACATTGAAACCTTCTAGAACTGAAGGGTCATTTGATAAAGTACATTTTTAAATGGAGAAGTACATTTTTAAATGGAGATGTGTGGGCCGGGCGCCGGGCCGGGCGGAGGAATCGCCATACGAATCCTATAATTTTCTATGTGCAAGTCAATTGAGCCACTGAGTCACTATCCTCTCCCAATGCAGAGGCCAAGGTTGAAGATCTTTGCCGTATTTATATTACATTTTATTGTAGGTTACAATTACAGTGTAATGTAACTCCAAAGAGTACAAGTTTAATTTATGCTTGTTGGATTGTACATTATGTAACTCTCACCTGTAGTAGATGTAACGTGCCAGTCAAGTTGTTGTGGTAGTAGTGTACTGGCATTTGTACTGATTCCCCTACAGCCTTCAAGCCAACAAAATGCAAAACAGCATCAAAGTTGTGCTGGAAAAAGAAACAGAAAATTATCATCAAATGCAGAACATATTTATTTATAAGCTGTTGGCCTTGTGGCTTCCACTTCTAATCAATATGAGGGGACTTAAAAGAACTTGAGTGTTGTGCTACTTCGTGAAAGAGTAGGGTATTGTCTCCTGGCACAACAGATTGGTATTCTGGTGGTACTAACTAACTCTCTTGATTGTAAACTGTACGGCAAAATTTAAATAATTCCGCAAAACTCTCGCTTATGAATTCCACAAGAAAAAAGCTAACAAATCATAAGTTGGAAATGTCAATGGATCACAGTTAGAAGAAAAAGAAAATCAAAACTTGCGCAAATACCTCATTTCACTAAGAAGCCTACAGTTCTTTGTCCATCTGGCAAGTTTTCAAAATTTCCCGCTTTTTCGCAAATGAGATGTATATAAATAAATAAAATACTGTTTGCCTTTACCACAGCTTATTTTATCCGCTGGATTGACCTTTGAACACCCGCGCCCAGTTTGAAAACTTGCCAGATGGATAAAGAACAGTAGCTAGGCTTATGAGGTATTTGTGCAAGTTTTGATTTTCTTTTTCTTCTAACCGTGATCCATTGATATTTCCAACTTATGATTTGTTAGCTTTTTTCTTGTGGAATTGTATTGCAGAATTATTTAAATTTTGACTACAGAGATTAAAGTTTTACCTACAGTATGAATATATTTAACATTTACAACACATTCTATGCATTCCAAAATTAGCTCTCTTGACAGATTGTTTGAATGTGGATGTGAAGTTAACAGGAAATGAGATAAAAAGCTGTCAACAAGTTTAAAATAAAACCAGCTCCAAGAAGATATCCTATTGGTTGGCATATTACATCATTCAGCCTTGATTATATCAAATTACTAATGCATCAGCTGATTGGATAAGCCATTACATGATTCGAAACCCTGAAGATATCAAATTTGAAACCAAAGCCCTGATTGGCCTAAATATTACATGATTCAATGAAGAGAAGGGGCAGTTATCACAAACAATTCTGATTGGCTGATACATTGAAACCTTCTAGAACTGAAGGGTCATTTGATAAAGTACATTTTTAAATGGAGAAGTACATTTTTAAATGGAGATGTGTGGGCCGGGCGCCGGGCCGGGCGGAGGAATCGCCATACGAATCCTATAATTTTCTATGTGCAAGTCAATTGAGCCACTGAGTCACTATCCTCTCCCAATGCAGAGGCCAAGGTTGAAGATCTTTGCCGTATTTATATTACATTTTATTGTAGGTTACAATTACAGTGTAATGTAACTCCAAAGAGTACAAGTTTAATTTATGCTTGTTGGATTGTACATTATGTAACTCTCACCTGTAGTAGATGTAACGTGCCAGTCAAGTTGTTGTGGTAGTAGTGTACTGGCATTTGTACTGATTCCCCTACAGCCTTCAAGCCAACAAAATGCAAAACAGCATCAAAGTTGTGCTGGAAAAAGAAACAGAAAATTATCATCAAATGCAGAACATATTTATTTATAAGCTGTTGGCCTTGTGGCTTCCACTTCTAATCAATATGAGGGGACTTAAAAGAACTTGAGTGTTGTGCTACTTCGTGAAAGAGTAGGGTATTGTCTCCTGGCACAACAGATTGGTATTCTGGTGGTACTAACTAACTCTCTTGATTGTAAACTGTACAGCAGCACTTTGTGCCACAAAAGCAGTCCGTATCTCAAGTCCTCCCTTTTGAAGTGCATTTGAATATATTTATAAATAAATTTATATAGAATTGTTACCCTTAATTAGTAGGTTCCCTTCATCACTAGTGCAACAGGGTTATGAAATGAATTTGTTGGAATTTATGCCCCAGGCCATCCCAATAAAATTAATGTTTCATTTACCATCACCTAACCAACCCAATTTTCTTGGGAAAAGTAAACAAAAGAAAGATTGAAGAACCACCCATTTTTTGGGAAAAGTAAAAAAAAGATGGAAGAATGTCATAACTACACCACCTTTCCAAGTTCTCTATATTTTAGTTTCTTGCTTTTCTTTATATGCCAATTATTGTCAATCCACAACAATTAGAGGAAAAAGTAGTTGAGTACATGAACATTTTTATGTGAGTCTTCAAGCTGGATTAAAGTGACCAGGCTTTACTTGGTTCCAGACTCCCTCATGTTGTTATCAAGTACGTTTGGGCCTGAGCCAATTGCAACACAAGGCTAACATTGATTATCTCTGTTATAAGCGAATCTTTGCCAAATTGCACATACCTGTACAATGTACAAATATACATGTTATTCATGAACCTTCCTCATGTTAACATTCAACTGCAATCGAGCCAATGAGGACAATCCCTTTAAGAACTGTTTTCATTGGTTTTAAGTAATGGTCCAGATAAGAACTGTAGTGGAATCCATTGTTCTGCGGCAATGAGCCTCCCCCACATACGATTTTGCTTGAATATGCCTTAAGTGCTTTAGGAGGTATCTACAGTCCAACTACATCTCGAAAATAAAGTATTTTTTTATGCTATTGGCTCTTTTTACTGTGAAAACGCAGAGAAGCCACCATCCAGCCAATCGGATATAGAGAAAACAAAGGAGTTTTCAATCGCAAATTTGAGAACTTTCCCCACATACGATATTCTTCGAAATTAAACCATAGTTAGTTTGATCAAAAATAATTTCAAACCACAAAAAAATATCGAATGAAAATGCATTATTTCGATGGGTTTCTATTGAATTTATAAGTATCAACCAATGAAATTACGAGAAAGAATAAAAGAAAATTAACACCTTTTAACATTCCTTGCCGTAGACACTACAGTTCTTATCTGAACCATTACTTAAAATATTGGGGCCAGTCACATAAATCTGCCATCACACCATGACTTTTGTTTATTGGTAAGGAGAAAACTGCTGATCAATAAATTTAGAACAAGGTCTAATGATGTTACTTGTTTTGCTCAATATCCCCTTGTGGATAAAATATTTTCAACTGTGAGGACAGATTATTAAAGGCAGGCATCAGAGAAACAGGAAAGCTCAGAGTGTGTACCTGGACATGACAAGAATACTCATTGCCCCATTTGCTATTGTCAGTGGAGGGGTAACGTGACACATCATTTGCATATTTGTGGCCCTCAAAATATTGAAGTTGACGAGTCTGCATAATTTGGTGTAGTTGGTAATTATTACTCGGGCTGCCTGTGGCAGGCACGACTCTAAATCTTTTTTTGTGCAGTAAAATTGTCAACTTCCAGTCCCATTAACGAATCAGCTCACATTGTTCAAGTGCACATACTTCAACACGGAGCCGCCTGGCACCGCATAATGTAATGTTGATGATGGTAATCGTGAAAGGGCAGCCGGAAGCCACCCAGGTCGAGAATCTTGCAAGCCCTGGTGAAAATCCTGGGCAGGATCCTACAGGATCCTATTCAGGATCCTACATACATTTGTAGGATCCTGTACAAGATCTTGAATAGGATCCTGTAAGATCCTACAGGATCCTGTGCAGCTGCAGTACAGCTGCAGTACAGCTGCAGTACAGCTGCAGTACAGTGTATAATATCCAGGGAAAATTGCTCAAGATTGCATTAAACATACCTGTTCCATCAGGCATGTCGTAGTCCTTGCCGAACACACTTGAGTGATGAATGGAACAAGGTTGTTGGGGATTCCCTGTTAGAAAATATTAAGTTGATATATGAAGTCAGCATTAACGATATATTATGTGTAACCTTTTTTTAGTTAATCAAAGTTACGCTGGTTAGTTCTTACATTTGTATATCCGTTGTTACACCTCTACGACCACACAGCATGGCAAAACGTTAGTTAGTTAGTTAGTTTTGGAATGTTAATTAAAACGAAAAGTACATGTAGCTGTCATTATACAGACAAGGCGGTCATGTTTGTCTGCAGTTTAATTTTCCGAGTGCTTCGCGATGCCGGTCTTGGCCAATGTTATTGTTGCAGTATTTGCTATTTTTCTGCTCAGACTATTCAGAAGTAAATTCCAAGGACTATAACTTAAGTTTGCAATTCATTAAAATTTGTTCTGAAATATGTCCAAACAATATTCGAGTGATTTTTACCTCCAGTTAGCCTTGAAACCCGGAGGGATTTGGAAGTGATTATACGGCTTACGCTAGACCATGATATAAAACTGGCGGGGAAACTTGAAAGTTTATAATGGCGGGTGATTAGACTGGTTCCAATAGGCGAATCCTACGAGCTTCTAATGCAGTTTCAGACATCTTAAACTCTCTCAATATAATTCAACTCAAGGTTCAAACGATTTTCCTTCTCATTAAACCACGATTTTGCTTCTCGCCATTTGACAGTCAACCGTCGGCCATCTTGTCCTCCGCTCTTGTCCTCGCCTTGATGAAATTAACCCGAACCACAACCCTAACCAAACAAGAAGTTGTGTGAACTAGTACAGTGACTCTCAATGAAGCTAAGTCCATCTCAACTCTTGAAGAAATTTTAGTTGCAATCATAAACTACACTTGACCTCTTGAAGCTTTCATAAATAGTTTCTTCAAATATATCTTGGAATATATTCAAGTACACTAACTTAGTGACTAACTACAGGGCTCCAACTATTATAGGCTACATAAACTTCCACTCACCTAGTAGTAGTACTGCACAGATTTCTTCAGGAATTCATCTCTCTCCAGAACTGAAACGGTGAAACTGCTTCTCACTTGGAGTTGGAGCTTTCAGAAATGGGCGCTACCTTCATGTAGGAACCCATGAGTGTCTACGAAATGCTAATCCGGTAATCAGTAGCTACGAAATGGTTTTTACCATATCAAACACTCAGGCCTACTTAGGTGTCCTTAGATATCCTTAGGTATCCTTAGGCCCACCTTGGTATCACTAGTCCCTCTTATCTATCTTTTGACCTACTAAGGTATCCTTAAACCTACTTAGGTATCCTTAAACCTACTTAGGTATCCTTTGACCCGCTTAGGTATTCTTAGGCCCACCTAGGTATCACTAGTCCCTCTTATCTATCCTTAGGCCTACTTAGGTATCCTTAGGCCAACTTAGGTATCCTTAGGCCTACTTAGGTATCCTTAGGCCTACTTAGGTATCCTTTGGTCCGCTTAGGTATCCTTAGGCCAACTTATGTATCCTTAGGCCCGCTTAGGTATCCTTAGGCCCACTTATGTATCCTTAGGCCCGCTTAGGTATCCTTAGACCTACTTAGGTATCCTTTAACCTACTTAGGTATCCTTTAACCTACTTATGTATCCTTAAACCTACTTAGGTATCCTAGGCCAACTTATGTATCCTTAAACCTACTTTGGTATCCTTAGGCCCGCTTAGGTATCCTTAGGTCCGCTTAGGTATCCTTAGGCCAACTTATGTATCCTTAGGCCAACTTATGTATCCTTAGGCCCGCTTAGGTATTCTTAGGCCCACTTAGGTATCCATTAACCTACTTATGTATCCTTAAACCTACTTAGGTATCCTTAGGCCCGCTTAGGTATTCTTAGGCCCACCTAGGTATCACTAGTCCCTCTTATCTATCCTTTGGCCCACCTAGGTATCACTACTCCCTCTTATCTATCCTTTGACCTACTTAGGTGTCCTTAGACCCACTTAGGTATCCTTAAACCTACTTTGGTATCCTTAGGCCCGCTTTGGTATCCTTTGGTCCGCTTAGGTATCCTTAGGCCAACTTAGGTATCCTTAGGCCTACTTAGTTATCCTTAGGCCCACTTAGGTATCCTTAGGAGAACTTATGTATCCTTAGGCCCGCTTAGGTATCCTTAGGCCCACTTAGGTATCCTGAGGCCTACTTAGGTATCCTTAGGCCTACTTAGGTATCCTTTAACCTACTTAGGTATCCTTTGACCCACTTAGGTATTCTTAGGCCCACCTAGGTATCACTAGTCCCTCTTATCTATCCTTAGGCCTACTTAGGTATCCTTAGGTCCACTTAGGTATCCTTAGACCTACTTAGGTGTCCTTATACCTACTTAGGTGTCCTTAGACCCACTTAGGTATCCTTTGGCCCACTTAGGTATCCTTAGAGCCACTTAGGTATCCATAGGCGCACTTAGGTGTCCTTAGACCTACTTAGGTGTCCTTAGGCCCACTTAGGTATCCTTAGGCCCACTTAGGTATCCTTTGGCCCACTTAGGTATCCTTAGACCCACTTAGGTATCCTTAGACCTACTTAGGTGTCCTTAGACCTACTTAGGTGTCCTTAGGCCCACTTAGGTATCCTTAGGTCCACTTAGGCATCCTTAGGCCTTAACTTTGGTATCCTTAGGCCCACTTAAGTATCCTTAGGCCCACTTAGGTATCCTTAGGCCCACTTAAGTACCCTTAGACCCACTTAGGCATCCTTAGGCCAACATAGGTATTCTCAGACCCACTTAGGCATCCTGACGTCCACTTAGGCATCCTTAGACCCCCTTAGGTATCTTTAGGTCCGCCAAAGTATTCTTAGACGTACTTAGGCATCCTTAGACCTACTTAGGTATCCTTAGACCCCCTTAGGTATCCTTAGGCCCGCCTAAGTATTCTTAGACGTACTTATGTATCCTTAGACCTACTTAGGTATCCTTAGACCTACTTGGGTATCCTTAGACCTACTTAGGTATCGTTATGCCCGCTTATACGTATCCTTAGGCTCGCTTACGTCACTGATTATGCTTAGGCCCGCTTAGGTACTTAGACCTACTTAGGTATCCTTAGACCTTATCAGGTATCCTTAAGCCTAATTAGTATCCGATGCCTACTTAGGTATCCTTAATTATTAGGCCCACTTATAAAGTTTCATCATCATCATCTGTATTATAGTAACCATAATCATAAGCAATCAGTAAACTGCCATTGAAACCGTTACACCGTAGAGAATATACACTTATGTATCCTTAGGCCAACTTATGTATCCTTAGGCCCGCTTAGGTATTCTTAGGCCCACTTAGGTATCCATTAACCTACTTATGTATCCTTAAACCTACTTAGGTATCCTTAGGCCCGCTTAGGTATTCTTAGGCCCACCTAGGTATCACTAGTCCCTCTTATCTATCCTTTGGCCCACCTAGGTATCACTACTCCCTCTTATCTATCCTTTGACCTACTTAGGTGTCCTTAGACCCACTTAGGTATCCTTAGACCTACTTAGGTATCCTTAAACCTACTTTGGTATCCTTAGGCCCGCTTTGGTATCCTTTGGTCCGCTTAGGTATCCTTAGGCCAACTTAGGTATCCTTAGGCCTACTTAGTTATCCTTAGGCCCACTTAGGTATCCTTAGGAGAACTTATGTATCCTTAGGCCCGCTTAGGTATCCTTAGGCCCACTTAGGTATCCTGAGGCCTACTTAGGTATCCTTAGGCCTACTTAGGTATCCT
>JAOWCC010000177.1:0-148452 GCA_030867875.1 Actinernus sp. WN-2022 | reverse complement strand
AAACAAGGCTGATCAAAGCCAGGACTCGGCTATCAACATTGACCAGAAATTATTCTGCAACTAACAATGGCAGCCAACCTTGTTTTCACTTGAACAATACTATGAATGATCTAAGGAACTACATGGGGTGTACTTTATACACATGCATATATAGTTTATGTTCTACACTGGAATGTACTTAGTATTGTTAATGCTAGAAACTGGAATGCAGTTTATACACATGTGAATAGCCATAGCTAGCCAATAGGGTTGATTTGTGTTCTACACTAACTCCAATTATTGCTGTACACTGTATACCACACAGCAAAATGTGCTATGAATGCTCAAATGAATGCCATAACCATATAAAACACACATGTATACATATAGCCACATAAGCATTGCATCCAATGATTTAATGTTACACAAAGATAATTACAGTTTTATATAATGTTACACAAAGATAATTACAGTTTTATACCCAGATGCATTCCCTTGTATATTAACTTATAAGTCAAGACATCAACATTTTCATATTAGTTAAAAACAAGCATTTTTGATCAGGATTACTTTTTCAGACTTTTGTATTACCACAGGCCTTTCTCTTACACAAAAATATGTCGAACGCACTTTGATAATCTACGATCACTATTAGTTTTAGTATATACTACACTCCAGGTGAATAGCCAGCACCAAATAGTTATTTTATTTTCAGTCAAATGGACAAAAACTCGCGCGAGATGATTTCTGCTTTGCTCGGAGGTGAATATATCTTATTTAGTATAATTTCATCAGTGAATATAGAGATTCCCGTGCTCTGATTGGTCGAGAATTACGTCATACGTCGCTATATTCACCTCAAGAGCGCCTGGAAGCAACTAAATAAGTATGGCTAAACTTGAAGCTTATTTTAATCCATAAGCCTTCACAAACAAAGTTTACTTACGAGTTTTGGCCGGGGTTGAGTTTATTCGGTCCTCATGAATCACAACTGAAATAACGACTACTTAGAGCAATAAATAACACAACGAGACTTTGGAACTGTTCGACTTAAAAAGAGTGTACTTACTTGAGTTATTTTTCCCGTGGTTCTTGATAGAAAAACAACTAGTTCTAGTTTTCATGCAGGAAGCCGGTTGCTGTTATGCTCTTCTCTCGCCGCTCTCGGTGTGTTTTCAAGTTTTATC
Organism: Actinernus sp. WN-2022; assembly: GCA_030867875.1. Classification (NCBI taxonomy): domain Eukaryota; kingdom Metazoa; phylum Cnidaria; class Anthozoa; order Actiniaria; family Actinernidae; genus Actinernus; species Actinernus sp. WN-2022. Next base: position 147,286 of record JAOWCC010000177.1, on the reverse strand, counting down.
TCATTACCGAAATCATTTGTCTCTTGATTTACCATTGTCTTTGATTCTGTGATGGCTATAATCCATAAAACTACAAACTGTAGTTTGTAGTTTGTAGTTTGTAGTTTCCAGCAAATTTTTCGTTTGAAGTAAACTCATGAAAGCGGTTCCTTGCACTCGCCGTGGCAGATTTTCAGTCAGCCGAGTTTGCCCACTTCCACTCATTTTCGCTGCATTTCCTCTCTTTGTAACACGGTTCGAGGTCTCAAAAGTGAGGACTGCTGCTTCAACTTGAATTCTAGTGTGCATTTGGACTGCTTTTCGGTATTTCTCTGCTTTTCGGTATTTCTCTGCCTTTAGCAAATCCATTCTTGTAGTCCCTGCAAGTCTCGTGTCGAGTCGGTTTGTGCAGTGAACCGTAGCGGCATGTGATTATTCAAATGTTGTCACAAACCTCCCGGGAAGGGGGGGGGGGGGGGGGGGGGGGGGGGGGTACTAACATGAAAAATGGGTATGTATGTGAGACCAAGAGGCTCAAACCCTGACCCTGTTTGACCCAATCCGAGCTCCAAAACCCTGATTGCCCTCTTTTTGGGGAAAATATACCCTGATTACCCCTTCTTTAAATTGTTTTCAAAACACGGTCGGATAAATATCCCGGCCGGTATACCGCGTACCCGGATTGCATGCAAAATACGGAACATTTCAAGTCGGGACGTGTCATTGGGTAAACAAATCAGCAGATGAAGTACATAGATAAGTATTGAAGAACGAATTAGCGGCGTCACGATGTATGGGAACCTCAGTGCTTGCATGTGGGCAGGCGATCAAAATGCAGCAACAAAATGTCTTTTTTTGACATACATGTAGTAGCTAAAAAAAACTGAAGCCTAACTGCCAAAAAAATACTGAACCCCGACCCTGACTGCACCCAAATTATACTCAAATCATGACCCTGATCTGCCCAAATCAGGTCAAAACCCTGACCCATCCCCGCGGCACATACACAATACGTCACAAACAGGAGTACACCCCCCCCCCCCCCGGGACAAAACTATCCTGTTACGCGCGCTTATAAAACTTATAAAAGGGTCGGAAGTCAGACTAATAATTTCTAGTTTTAATTCTCTGATATTCACTGATGAAATTTACTAAAACAATTATTCACTTCAGTCTCAGTGAGTATTGGTGAATATTTACCTCGCCTTCGTCTCGGTAAATATTCACCAATAGTCACTTCGACTTCAGTGAATAATTGTTAAATAATACGCTAAGTGTGTGTGTGTGTAATGCTCTTTCCCAGGCCCCCTCTATCGATTTCCGAAAATGGCGCCAAAAAGTGACGGCCACAGGTATCCCAACGGAGACGACGAATCATGCGAAAAGTTGGTTTCTGTCTTGGTCTTGGTTGCATTTGAGGAAAGAATGTTAAAAAGTAATGAGTTTTCTCAAGTTCTACACTTAGTTGGGCGAGCAAGCCATCGAGCTTATGGGAATCTGTTTTAGGGAAAACCTGGGCGAGCAAGCCATCGAGTTTACGGGAATGTTTTACTTAGAGTTTAGGGAAAACCTATCGCCAAACGAAGCGGCCAAAGTCAAACGACCGAACGAGTAAGACCAGGTATTCAAACACAGTTAGAAATGTTGTCCGTGTAAACTTATTATTCAGGAACTTATTCTAAATAACATATCAAAAGTCTCCCAAAATCGCAATATGGTAACATGCCCAAAAAAGCGAACTTTAATGACGCCAGGAGAGCGACTTGAGGCCATGCATCGAAACGAGGCTGATCAAGGTTTGGCATTACGAGCGATTACGAGAACAATACAAGTATATCTAAGCTTGTAAACTTCGAAACTGTATCGGGAAAGGAATGGAAATGCATTAGTAAAAACGTTTATGGGGTTTCTTATTTAAGGCATTTTATTTGTTGACTTTTATTAAAACATGATTTGGTGTCCTCAGGTTTTATTTTGCCGGTATATTTGTAGAACTTATTTCTATGATTTTCGGACTTTAAAACGATTTTACTTATGTGTCGGGTAGAGAACCGAGCAGAAGGCACTCTGGTAATATTAAAACGAAAATAAAAGAGGCAAATAATATTGTACTTAATGAACCGAAGTCAATATCTGGCGAGATGGTCTGTCTGCACCACAACTCGCATTGGCTCGTCTGGCAGTGTACAGTACTGGTATGCTAGCTTTATGTCCTCGGCTTTTAGAGTTCGCTTAAGAGGTAAGGTGCATTTTCATTACTCTATATGCTATCTTTTAATCAAAGAATTCACAAACAGTTTTTATACTAGGATATAATGTAATTATTTGGTAACGATGGCGCGGCGTCTTGCATCCAAAACTCAGATTGAATGCCGAACTAATGCAAAACTTGTAGTTAAGACTTTGCACTTCTAAATTACAACAACACAAATTATTTATATGTATAATATCCTGCATAAAGATATTCCGCGCCCTTTGCTTTTTCCTTTCACTGAGTCTGATTTTATAGTATGCGGATTATCCAATTACAGTATTGTAACAACAGGCTGAGATAAACTAAAAACGGAAAATTCGCGGTGCGATCTGATTTGCATATTTCTGGTTTTGGATGCAAAGCTGTCCTTATAGATGGAAGAAACAATACTATGTATCATCTGTAAAGAGCCCCAGATGTTAGAGCACCAGATGTTGTAAAACTCCGTGAGAAGTGTAGTGAGTAAATTAACCGTGCTAGCGCACAACGTAATGATGCTATTCGAGCGGTTGCCGGGCAACATGTTCACCAGGGGTGTCGGCGCTCGTATGTCTTTCACGTACGTAATGTCGCGCGAGCGAGCAAACCATAATCCCTACCCTCAAGTATACGTACCTCTTTAGTGCGAACAGCTGAAAAAACCTTCAGCTTTAAAACCGACTGTTTTTAGTGTGGGACTAAGGTTGACTTAGATGGACAGAAAAACGATCAGACGTCGAAGCGTACAGAGTCACCACCATTGAGACCAAATACACCGTTCTCCAAATATGTCCAGAAAGGGCGGATACCTGGGCTGAGGTAGTCAGCGGAAGAATTCTCAATGTCCATGATTCGCCTACTGCGGATGCCGTTTACCACCAGGCATGTAGCTCGAACTTCCGCACTAAAAACCAAATACCGAAGACCTATGCCTATTAAGGACATCCTGAACAAAAAAGGAGAAAAATTGGCCGACCACATGACAACGAAAAATTCAAAGGCTTTCAAAAAAGTGGCGATGTTTCTGAAAGAAAATGATGACGAACAAATATGTGTCAATGATCTCTGTGTGAAGATGGAAGAGTATTTGGAAACCTCTGAAAACACTGCTTAAAGCCGCACCCATATGAAGACAGGAGCACTTTGGGAAACAAATACTGATAATAAACGGAAAGTTACATTTAAGAGCACTGCTAACAATATATTAGAGGAATTCCACGCACATGCATCAGGAAAATGCTGACCCAGAAACAAGAGAAGCTAAATATCATTAAAACTGCTGCCAGGTTTATAAAGATTGATATAAAGGCGGTTAACACATCAACATATTATTACCCATATTATTGTCTCCCCGTGACGCTAAAACTGTTCCTTGATGGGTGTTCTGGTCGGAAAAGACTCCGTTAAGCTAGCAGCCATTGGTCAGGCTATTATGCAGGCTGCACGTCCTCTCATCCTTATTGCGCCTTTACAAATAGGCTTAGCGGTTCAACTACATCATAACTTTGCGTCGCGTTTTTTGATCGACTCTCTGCATCGCCATGGATTTTGTTCTTCCTATCACGAAGTCCAAACATTCAGCCAGAATGCCGTATTAGAACAGGGCACGGAAATACCCTCTTTTAAAAGGGAGTTTGTCCAGTACGTGGCTGACAGCGTCGATCACAACATAGAAACACTTGACGGTAAAGATACATTTCACGGTATGGGGATGATTGCCGCAGTCACACCTGGAACCAAACGAGTCCGATGTGTTCCAAGACAGAGGGTCAGTTCAGAGGATATAGCCAAAGCGGGCAGGAACGTGTTACAATCCAGTCACCAGCTGAGCCAAGACAAGAGTTAGGGATCAAGACATCGTGGTTAGGAATGTGTCAGACCCCACTGCCAATCTAGACGTACTGCGGCGTATCTGGAACATCAAAAAGGTGCAGGCCCAAATAGGCGAGGACATCTGCTGGGATATTTTATTCATTCACGCAATACTTGGGTGTGATACCACCTCTCGCGTTCGTGAGCAAGCACAAGTATTTGATTCTGCGTTTGCAACCCGAGAGGAGATAGCGACATCAGGCCACAATGCGTTTGTCGGCCTTTCCGTACAAAGGAACGCCTGGTGAACAGCTCGACTATTTAAGATACACACGATACTGTGAAAAGCTGGCATTCAGGACCTCACAGATTCAGCCGGAAGCTGCAAAGAACCACAGCCTAAGGTGGAAAGATGAGGACGGAGACATGGCAGTACAAGAATGGGGATGGAAGATTAACGAGGGCCAAGTCACACCTGTAATGACCGATTTACCTGCAGCGCCTGAGTCCCTGTTACGTATCGTTAGATGTACGTCCCGTAAACACAACCTTGAGTGTTCCATAGCGTGCGGTTAATGCAAGGATTCTGGCTGTACTAACTCTGTGCAGTAGCTTCTTGACAGTGATGACGACAGCGATGAGTGAGTCTGATTGAAGAGACGAAATCCACTGTATATTTCAAGTTTAATACGACAGCATGTATGCCTGTACCAAGTAGCGTAGCATTTACAGTCCATAGAATTCTTTAGTATGATGAAACACTTATACGAATAATGACTTTGTCAATAACTTGCATAATGTTCATGCATAATGTGTGTATTTACATTCACTAAGTAGTTTCAGACAGTTCGCAAAAAATGGAAAAGTAGGTTACAATGCGACAGTGGAAATGATAGCAAGAATATTAAATGTAGAGCACCATAAACGCATTGTTACTTGTGTTTCTATCGCGATCAATCTGGATACCGGCAATAGGGAAATATGAAAAATTAGAGGAAAAAGGCCATTCGATTAAAAGGGCATATTTTAAGGGAGCTTATACGCGATTTGGTCACGTGACCATCCAGGTGACTTTAGTTCAGCTTCATTTCACACTTTAACCAATTCTGTTACGAATCTGATCAAATATAGTGCATTTCAAGCCTAAAATCAGCCACTTCCGCTTTCGAGCCTCGTGTTCATGTTGCACCAGAGCGCAACTTTAAACAAAGTCGATTTTGAAGACGTTCCCGTACTTTGATCGAGGGAGACTTTTAGTATGTTAATCTAGGCAGCCTTCGGGACTGTATTTTGGAAAGAAAGCTTCTGTTGTAATTAGTGGCAGGTCAAATAATCATGAAGTGACTGGACTAACTTGGGAATGACTAGTAAACTGTACTGTATTGTATTTGTTTTTTTCGGTGTTTTTTAAAGGGTCAGTTGAGACTTCTTCGAAAAACCGCCACGCCAAAGGTGACATATTTATATAACTACAATTGTAACAGCCGTTATGCAAAACAAACCTTTCACATCAAGAAATGAGCTTTAATATATTTAAATGTCCTTTAATATACTGTGTATATTTAAAAACACCGCTGCTTGTTACACGGCTGTTAAATATTATCAATATAATTACTATGCTAGAATAAGCTATACGTTTTCGTTGTTCTACAGCTAAGGGGACCACAATCTAGGAAGTATGACGAAGATATAAGATATCTCCTGTTACCCGAGAACATCTTTGCTTTTAATAATAAACCAACTAAATGGATATCTTTAAGACTTTATAAATGAAAACAATAGAATTAATGACATAAAACATGCATCTACAATCAAATGAAACATATACTTTATTTTCATGAACAAGCAAGTACACCAAGTTCTGCAATTTAGTCACTTTTCACATATCGCCAGCTAACTCTCAAGTTATTATTTGTAACCTAGCCTCATTTAAAATCAAACAACAAAACACCTCAAGGTGTTCCAAATCTATTCATAACTATGTATTTATTTGTTCTTCCTCTCACCGCAGTGTATGGAATTATATTCTACATCTATTTCAAACATCCGTACGTAGTCATAGAGAAGTACATGTGGGATAATTTCATTGCCCAATACTTCTATTTATACTTGCTATTACCTATATGATTATATCATAGTTTGTAATTTCCGTTAACTACATAAATACTTTTTACATAAATATTATTAAGTCGAGTGAGAATGTCAATATTTTGAAGTCTAGGTTGAAGACTCATCCTTATATCCATATATCCCTGTAAGCCATATTTGCCTATAGCATTAGTAGTATTTATTATAGTCTAACCACTACTGTTCATCAGTTACAAGCCAACTGATTCGCACAGTTATTTATTGTTTTCATCTTCTCATCCTACACATGTTAAAACCTCTATCCCGTATTTGTGCAGCGATGAATCCGACTTCAATTCAAAGTCCGAGGGGATGCACCAGTCGAGCGCGGTTATCCTAACGCTGTTGTGACAACTGCATTGGACCGCGCCCGTGACATCAACAGAAGAACGGCTATGCTACCATCCAAACCGAAGAGTGAAAATGGGATTCCATCTCCATTGACTTACCATCCGTCTAATCTGTCATCAAGAAAATTATCCAGAGGAACTTTAAGATTTTACAGAGTGTTCGAGAGACCGCCTCTATTTTCCCGCAGCCTCCTCTCATTTATTTCAAACGTGACAAGAATCTCCGTGATTCCATAGTCAAAGGATCACTACAGCCTGATCTTCAACCAGGCACTTTTAAATGTTCTAGGACACGATGCAATACCTGTGCTTACACTAAACCTACGACATTTATTTCAGGACCGAAAAGCTCTCTTAAAGTCACTGATCATTTTGATTGTACTTCCAGTAATGTCATTTATTGTATCACCTGCACACTTTGTAACAAACTGTACATCGGAGAAACAAGGCGAAGATTAGGAGATCGATTCCGCGAACACTTGCTAGATGTTAGAACTAACAGCAAGGATCTCGCCAAACCTGTAGCTCGTCAATTTAACCTTCCTGGTCATTGCATTAATCACATCACTATATGCGGCATTTCTGTGCTGCATCAAGGTACTACCGATACTCGTAAACGCAAAGAACAGAACTTTATTTTGAAATTAGGCACTTTGTCACCTCATGGTATTAATGAACGCTTTTCGTTCATTTAATTTCAGAATTCACGTTTTCACTCACACTTAGATCAGCATGTTTCCTTAGTTTACTCATCAACACTTGCTGTTACAACTATTAGCATTTCTATTGTTGGCGCACTTTTTTTTATCACAATTGATCGAAGCACATGTTTTCTCAGCGATAATTATGCATTAGCGCAATTTCCTTTGATCCCAATTGATCCGAGTACATGTTTCCTCAGCGGTAATCATGCACTCGACACTATATAAACCGTTTCCCCACCCACAATTTCCTCTTTCGCTCTGACGAAGGGCTAACGCTCGAAACGTCAGCTGCTACTCGCTTTCCACGGCGGTACGGTTAGCATACCTCAATCGACTTTAGTTGATTACATACCAGTATTTATTATTTTACAACAACCGCCAATTTTCTCGCAATCTGATTGGCTGATTTTCGTATGCAATATTTGGACAGACAGACGAAAATTTTGTGAGGTACGCTACGTAAATATGGATGAAGAATCGATTTTTCCACTTTTCGATATAGATAGTTATGAAAGTTATATTCCACTGAGATTTTGGCAAAGAACCAGAGTGTTCAGATTCGGAACTTCTAGCTTGTCTAGAAGTTGTAGAGGAACTTGAAGTGAAAGAAAGTACTCGTTTTGCATCACTTAACGACAAGGAACTACAAGAAATTGTATCAAACTCCGAGTCAAAAGGGACGAAGAGAAACACTAAATGGGTAGTGAAGACATTTGAAGGTAATACTCACTATAAAATAGTTGAAAGCAATATCAGTTTTCAAAGTTTAAACGCCATTTTAAATGATTTATACTGCATCAAAAAAGCTAACTCATTAAACCTGCGTTCGTAACTATATGAAGTATTCACTACTGTTTACCTCTACTTTGACAGACTGGTATAGTGAAAGGGGTATCAGGAAAACCCTCCTCCAAATGAGTGATGAGGTGCTGGATGAAAGCCTGAGACGTTTTTATGCTGAGGCAAGAACCAAAAGTGGCGAGGAATACAGCAGGTCGTCGATCCTTGGCTTCAGAAACTCAGTGGAGAGACACTTCACTGCCAACAATCGTTCTCTGAAGCTCACCAAAAACCCAGTTTTCTTCCGAAGCAACAAAATGCTAGAGTCCAAACTTAAAGCCATACGCAGAGAGAGGAAGGAGAATGTTCAACACAAGCCAGTATTGGAGTCTGGAGACATTGTGAAGTTGAATGAAAGTCCATTCATGAATCCAAATACACCTGATGGTCTCCTACGCAAAGTGTGGTTTAATGTCACATTATATTGGTGTAGACGGGGATGCGAAGGCCAGCGTTTACTTCGCCGGGAGAGCTTTCAATTTGGTAAAGACGCTGAAGGGATTGAGTATGCCACCATGTCCCATGAAGAACTCACCAAAAACCACCAGGGAGGCTTCAGTGATAAACTAAGCGAGGAAAGACAAACACGGCCTTACAGCACCGGTCGAGATGGCGATGCATTTTCTTGTTTGAAAATGTATATAGCGAAGCTCAACCCTGAGCAAGCGGCGTTTTTCCAAAAGCCAAAGTCAAAATTTGAGTGGTCCGATACTGTTTGGTATCAAAATAAGCCTTTGGGAGTAAATCGGCTGTCCAAGATGATGAAGGAGATTTCCTTGGGCGCCTATCTTTCCAAGTTGTACACAAACCATTGTGTACGAGCAACGGCGATCACTCTTTGGTCAGACTCAAGTGTCCCAGCCCGTCACATCATGAGCATTTCAGGCCACGCAAACGAGCAAAGTTTGGCGAGTTACAACAGTCGACCATCCACTAGCTAGCTAAAGAATTGCTCGGAAATTCTTTCTCATGCCTTAGAGAAAGGTCAAGCTCCAATAAGTCAACCGGGAATTCATTTGACCTCGTGCTGCTCGACTTCGACAAGCGCAAGCACAAGCCGAAATATCGTATAACCTTTTACATATTGTTTACATCAGCATTTGTAGTGTTTGTAGTAGTTAGACACACTTCCTGTTCATATGTTAATGAGTCATGACGTATTGTACATCCGGGACCTAATGTAGTGTTCGTGACGAGCCAGAGTGTGCGACTCCGGGACGCTCGTGTGTAAGATGTATGCCGAGTAGTTTGGCCTTTGTGGCCTCAATAAACACCACAGCATTGCAGTAGTCTTCAGGGAGCATAGGACAAACGTCAATATATTTTAGGCATGAGAGATCCCATTATCGAACGGCATGGAGTGTTGCCGATCAGACATTTATATTATTATTTGACATACATACAATTCATTGAAGCTCACTGAAAAGGGCTTTACAGCTACAATAGATACAACGCAATATTATGTATGACAATATGATTCAATTCTAAAAGATGAAAAAAAGGGAAAACTTAAAGGAACCTCCCCTGAAAAACAGTGTTTGCTCTCAAATCTTTGTTATGGGTATCTAAATCTATTGCTGTGTTGTATCACTTCTTATTATATGGCTAGGTAACTTCGAGAGCTATGTTTGTTATGGGTATCTAAATCTATTGCTGTGTTGTATCACTTCTTATTATATGGCTAGGTAACTTCGTGAGCTATGTTTGTTATGGGTATCTAAATCTATTGCTGTGTTGTATCACGTCTTATTATATGGCTAGGTAACTTCGTGAGCTATGTTTGTTATGGGTATCTAAATCTATTGCTGTGTTGTATCACTTCTTATTATATGGCTAGGTAACTTCGTGAGCTATGTTTGTTATGGGTATCTCAATCTATTGCTGTGTTGTATCACGTCTTATTATATGGCTAGGTAACTTCGTGAGCTATGTTTGTTATGGGTATCTAAATCTATTGCTGTGTTGTATCACTTCTTATTATATGGCTAGGTAACTTCGTGAGCTATGTTTGTTATGGGTATCTAAATCTATTGCTGTGTTGTATCACTTCTTATTATATGGCTAGGTAACTTCGTGAGCTATGTTTGTTATGGCTATCTAAATCTATTGCTGTGTTGTATCACGTCTTATTATATGGCTAGGTAACTTCGTGAGCTATGTTTGTTATGGGTATCTAAATCTATTGCTGTGTTGTATCACTTCTTATTATATGGCTAGGTAACTTCGTGAGCTGTTTTGTATCACTTCTCATTGTATGGCTTCTTATTGTATGGCTTCTTATTGTATGGATTCTCTCTTACTCCTCTCTTTAAACAGGTACTAAATTTGATCCAGATAACTTAATAGACCAATCTCAATTATCTCTGCTGTTGCAAAATTATTTGAAAGGCTGGTATTTGATCAGTTTTATGATTATCTTCAAGAACATAAAATCCTTACTAATAGCCAATCGGGATTTCGAACCCTCCACTCTACGGTGACAGCATTACTAGAAGCCACAGACCAGTGGTACTACAGCATTGACAAAGGACATGTCAATGCTGTGTTATTCCTGGATCTGAAAAAAGCGTTTGACACTGTCGACCACAAAATCCTTCTTGAAAAACTTAAATTGTATGGATTAGATCAAGCCTCTTTGAACTGGTTTGACTCGTATCTTAGTAACAGGCAGCAACGATGCAGGGTAAATAATGAAACATCTAGTCCCATAACCCTCAATTGCGGCGTGCCCCAAGGAACGATCCTAGGGCCCCTTCTGTTTTTACTCTACATCAACGATCTACCCAACTGCCTATTAAAATCTTTTCCTCGGATGTACGCCGATGATACAAACTTAACAGTAACCGGCGAGAGTCCGAGAGAGATAGAAGAATGCTTAGGACTCGACCTCCAAAATGTTAGAAATTGGCTTTGTGCAAATAGACTCACCCTAAATGCAACAAAAACTGAATTGTTGCTAGTGGGTTCCCACCAGAAATTGACAAATTTTCCGAAAGATTTATCTTTCACCATTGATGGTAAAGTCATAGAAAGAGTTACCTCAACAAAATATCTTGGTGTACATCTAGATGAAAATTTGTCTTGGAAAACCCACATTAACAAACTCATGAAGAAAATCTCCTCAGGTCTAGGTGCACTCAGACGTATAAAGCCTTTCATACCCCCCAAAGCACTGCTAAGTGTCTATGATACTCTCATACTCCCTCATTTTGATTACTGCAGTGTTGTATGGGAAAATCTAAACAAAGGACTTGCCGAGAATCTACAAAAGTTGCAAAACCGAGCTGCCAGAATAATAACCGGTTTACCCTTTGATACTAAGATTGATGAGCTCCTAAGTACTCTAAATTGGGACAGACTATATATTCGACGAATCAAAACAAAAAGCAATAATGATTTATAAGGCTTTAAATAACCTGTCTCCTGAATATTTATCCTCAAAATTTATACCACGTTCAGCCTCTACAAATTACAATCTTAGGGGCTCATCAACAAAACTAACCCTCGTACGGCCACGAACCAATTTCGGTAAAAAGGCTTTTCGCTTTAGTGGGGCTAAGTTATGGAATGAACTGCCTGAGGATGTAAGGCAATCAACTAGTTTAAATAACTTCATTTTTAATCTTACGAAATCGAGTTATGTTAACCTTATGTAAATATTTCTTATATATGACATTCCTATTTTTCTTATTCGTCCCTGCAACATGACTTTCATGTAAAACAGTTTCATATTTTAGTGTTTTTTATCTATGTATGTAACTGATGATTTTCCATGTATAAATAAAGATATATAAGTAAGTAAGTAATTCGTAATGTATGGCTAGGTAACTTCGTGAGCAATATTTGTTAAGGATACCTAAATATAATGCTGTGTTGTATCACTTCTTATTATATGGCTACGTAACTTCGTGAGCTATGTTTGTTATGGGTATCTAAATATATTGCTATGTTGTATCACTTCTTATTATATGGCTAGGTAACTTCGTGAGCTATGTTTGTTATGGGTATCTAAATATATTGCTGTGTTGTATCACTTCTTATTATATGGCTAGGTAACTTCGTGAGCTATGTTTGTTATGGATATCTAAATCTATTGCTGTGTTGTATCACTTCTTATTATATGGCTACGTAACTTCGTGAGCTATGTTTGTTATGGGTATCTAAATATATTGCTATGTTGTATCACTTCTTATTATATGGCTATACGTAACTTCGTGAGCTATGTTTGTTATGGGTATCTAAATCTATTGCTGTGTTGTATCACTTCTTATTATATGGCTAGGTAACTTCGTGAGCTATGTTTGTTATGGGTATCTAAATCTATTGCTGTGTTGTATCACTTCTTATTATATGGCTACGTAACTTCGTGAGCTATGTTTCTAATGGATATCTAAATCTATTGCTGTGTTGTGTCACTTCTTATTATATGGCTACGTAACTTCGTGAGCTATGTTTCTAATGGATATCTAAATCTATTGCTGTGTTGTATCAGTTCTTATTATATGGCTACGTAACTTCGTGAGCTATGTTTGTTATGGGTATCTAAACCTATTTCTGTGTAAGTTGTATCACTTCTTATTATATGGTTAGGTAACTTCGTGAGTTATGATTGCTCAGTTTGCGGTCCATAACGTCCCGTATACGGACCGTACAATTGAAGCAAAGCTGGTTTGGAATACTTTTGAGCCATATAATAAACATATTATACATTTACTTGCTTGGTCTGTATCATAAGTTCTGGATCCTCATTTCCCCCCTTTTTTTATGGCCGTGCATTCTTCGCGCTTTGGCCATAAGGTAAGGGAAAACTCGGTACATAACTTACAGTACAGACCGGCCCATAACTTACATTTCATAACCAACACCCTAAATTCCAATTTTATCTGTGGTTTAGATGGATCCTGGCTTTGTTCAGTCTCTATGGTTCTTTCAGGTCCTGTTACAAATTCAGTACGGTACGGACCAAGGAAGTGAGTTTAATAAGAGGTTTCAAAAACTCATGAATAATTAATGAGCATTTTGTCCAATCACATGAAGCAAATCAGTCACGTGCATGCTCCTTTATACCTGATAAAATCTCATCATTCTAAAAGGCCCGCGGATGGATTTGAATTCTGTCCCAGAGGGAACGGGGTTAATGATTGAGACAATGACATTTCTATTGATGTTGCAGCTTTCTCATTGAATTGCTAATTAGGATGAACGTTTTATATAAAGAATACCAATAAACATGAAATTTTATATAAAGTTTCATCCTAATTAAGAATTCACTGATAAAGACCCAAAGAAAGCAAAAAGTACACGGAACATAAGGTACCTATAGATAATAAATTTTGCACTAAATTTACTAATATCAGCAGACTACCGAGATACACAGATAATATTTTTAAAATGTAGTTATCCAACTACCATTACTTCTTTACCGAGCCACTGTTTAGTTCCAATTATTAAACCAAACTCAAAGCCGCCAAATAATAAAAACGTGCATTAAACTTACATATTTTGTGCCGGAGTCAGCAAATTTAGAGTCTGCCGTCATATCAGTCACATCGCCTTCCAAGTCTTGAACTTTAACGAGGTAAACCACGACACCAAATCCTTCAAGTGCAGGTTCAGTTCTTGCATTGCGAAACGCCGCTTCAAACAACATAGTATGGTAATTTCTTCATATCATTCCCTTGAGATTTTCGTAATTGCAGGCGGTGATTACCTCGAATAGTTTGCATGGCGTTGTGAATACAAAGGTTCAATGGTTCATTAAGTGAACCATTCCCTTGAGATGTGCGTCTTTCTTTCATTGCATTCTTAAAGCGTTTTTGAAGCCGTTTAAAACACTCACAGCACGTGTTTTATCAAGTCTAAAAATTGATAAAAACTGCTGTTCGTGTTTTAAACAGTACATAAAGGCTATTCTAGATGTCACTTATTTGAATTGTCCGGGCGCAGCCATCTTGGATCTTATGACGTCACAGTGTTATCTCCATTGTAAGAAATTAAAACAATAGACAAGACAAGACAATTTATTTCACACTGATTTGAAAACGTAAATAAAAGGAGTTGCATGAGAAATACAATACATCGAGGTCATTAGATTTAAAAAATAAGACCAACACAATGTATGTGTGCAGCAGCCAAAGTAGCGCACGGCTTTCGATTACGCTGCTATAATTAGGAAAGCAAAATAGGCTGAGCTCAGTTACAAATAATTAAAATGGGATATATGACAATAGCTCTTTTGTTGTGCAACAAATGGGGCAACCATGTGGCAGCGCCTAGGAAATTCAAATGAGTTTTATGGACAGGAGAACCGGTCCATACCTGACAGCTAGTGTACAATTTACAGAAAACAAACACAGAATTAGATTTAGGTATCCATAACAAACATTTGAAAGCAAAGACTGTTTTTTTTAGTGGAGGTACCTTTAATAACTATTGAGTTTTACATAAATATGCATGATAAATAGTACTACGATGTATAATTGAAACTATGATTACAACTTAATACGAGTAAAATATAAGTGTATGTTTAGGTATACATATATCATGATAACAATAATAATACAAACTATGTACCGGATAAAAATGAATAGAAAGTTTCCATACATATTATTTCAGACGCAAATAATTTAGCACCGGAACATTTTTCGCAGCTCTCTCTGATAGTCAGTTTTCATAACTCCATAGACAAAGAAATTTGCCGCAGAATTGACAAACCACAGCAAGACTGCAGTGTTTGTTACAGTCACGGACACACGGCAAGATAAAGCTATGTCCTTACATATAATGATGTACACGTGAAGACTGTTACAGAAAAGAAATATCAGTACTACGATCCCAACAGCTTTGAAATCGTTTGATCTTGAGCAAGCTGCGGTGCTAGCTCTCGTAGAGGAGTGATTATCAGCATTATTCCAAGCAAGTTGTTGTTGTTGTTTCTGTATCTGTCTTCTGTGCTTTTCAACTACGACAATGATTCGAGTGTAGGCATAAATCATCCAGAACACAGGAAGGATGAATAGTACAACTATGGATATTACAAAATGGTACTTTATGTGCAATTGAAGATTCTTAATTTGCAGGTCATGAATTACGTAAGGAATCGCTATTGCTGTTGATAACACCCAGGCTGTTAATATCAGAGCAATAGATCGCGATCTTGTTAGTAATGTTTGATGCTTGAACGGATGAACCACGGCAATGTAACGGTCAAATGTTAACACACACAGGTTTAGTACTGAAGCATTCAGGAAAAGAAAGAAAAAACCTGCACATAAAGCCGAGACACTATGATTGCATTTGGACCAAAATTCACATATGAACATCACTGGAGCATCGAATGCCCCAACAAAAAAATCTGCCACTGCTAATGATAAAATGAAGCAGCTATTTGGTGAGGTCTTTTCAATAATATGTTTCCTAGAGCATATAACGAATATTACAAGGCCATTTCCTAGAACAGTAATGACCGCAATTATTGCAAGTAACACCCAGAACCAGTCCTCGTAGTTGTTGGAAAAGAATAGGCCCCCGTTTAAATAATTTACCGTGTTGTTTTCCGACTGTTTATCTGCTCCCCTATCGTGTGTGTCGTTTGTTAACTGTGTACTCATGATTATCAGTTAGAATTACAAATAAACCTTGCTTAAGGCCTCCGGATGGATTTTCCTCTGTTTTCCAACTTTAAAATTAAACTGTTTTGAAACAGTATTATAATACTTTTGATAAGTTAAAGTTTTAGTTGATATTGAGTAAATGACAACCATTACCCAGTACTCTACGTAGGCAATTCAGCTGGCTTTCTAACTCCTACATTCTATACCAATTCAGTAGTGAAAACACAGTAACATCTGTTTCAGGTTCTCGCTTGTCCTTCTTGTTTACAACGTACTTATGTCTTGACATTGACTGAAACAGTGCTTTAGAATGACTCCTTTTCGTCGCTTGGTAATCTTGAGTCTTGAATTCGGTTTATAATTGCCCGTGCCTTACCAATGATTTCGAAGATGCTTTTCCTATCTTTCAGTCTTGTATTTTTCCTTTCTCCTTTCTTCTTCTTCATACGGTGCGTCTGTTAATAGTGGTATCCTCCCCTTTAAGAAAGAGATTGGATAAAGTTGCAGCATCAAAATCATAGTTTTGGTAATAAACGCGATGAATACAACATATTGTGTGCTAATTTTGTGTGAGAGATGCGAGCCTTACGAAAATGAGGGTGGAGGGGTGGAAAAACATATGCGTTCCCTGTTAATAGTGGTACCCTGCCCCTTTATAACTGGATTGAATGAAGTTGCAGCATCAAAATCTTAGTTTTGTTACTAAACACGACGAATGCAACATATTGTTTGGAAATTTTGTGTAAGATCGGCGAAGCTTACAAAAATCGGGGGGTGGAAACCATTGTATGATTATCGTTAGCGGTATCCACTTGTTCCTAACGATAATCATAGAAGTAATAATCATTAAATCATTATTTAATTAATTAATGTTCGGTATCTAGCGCCTAGTTGATGGCATAACAACCAGCCTATATTATGTAATTTCACCCAACTAGAACAGATTTTTGATGTATTACTCGCGCAAATGAAGTTCAGGGAAGGTTAAGGCGGTTTTTCTCGCTTTTTGCTTGGCCGAACGGGGCCTGGGCAACTGTTTAACGTCAATTCTGTCGAACTTAGAAACCGATCAGTTTCATCATGAATGACATTCCCGAGACATGTTGCAAAAATAAATGGATATACCATTTCCAGGGGGGTGGGGTAGGGAATATTTGTAATTCATGGCTTAATGTTTGATATGTTGCACATAATTAGGAGAAATAAAATCCAGCCTATCTGATGTAATTTCGCCCAGCGACATTAAATTTTTGATGTATTACTCGCGCAACTGAAGTTCAGGGGGTTAAGCCGTTTTGAAATTTTATTTTGGCTGTCATTTCTCCCCCTGAACTTTAATGTCAACCAAATTAAGAAGACCCCCAGCAGTTTTCCATGGGTAACACTTCTACCCGTTAAAAAAATCGCCCTTTCCGTTTTGGCCGCAAAGCATGATGGGACAGTTTCATTTACTATTTCCGAGTCCAGAACTGGATTAAATAAAGTTGTAGCGTTAAAATCATAGTTTTGGTACTAAGCACGACGAACACAATATGTTGCTTGAAACTTAGGGGTAAGATATGCGAACCATGCAATACTGAGTGGGGCGGGCCGGGAGAGGTGCATCTCATATGCATTTCCTGTTAATAACGGTGCCCTCCCATTAGAATTGGCTCGAATGACGTTGCAGCATAAAAATTATAGTTTTGGTAGTAAACACGACGAACACAACATATTGGTTGCAAATTTGGGGTAAGATATGCGAACCTTGCAAAACTGAGGGGGGAGGGGTGGAAAATCCTATGCCAGTTCCTGTTAATAATAGAACCCTCCCCCATTTAGAAGTGGCTAGAATGATATTGCAGCTTAAAATCACAATCGATTAAGTGATGTGGCAGTATTAAAACCATGGTTTCTGTACTCGACGCGACGACTACCATGCGGCATGAACTGCGGAAGGCTGTCGGTTCGCGAGCTTGTGATGACATTCAATGTACTTGGATGAAAAATAAGAATCATTTCAAGGAGAAATATTTTTTGCTGAAGTTTAGGCCACTTATTTCCACGAGAAGTGGTCCAAAATTCCAGTTTAGCCTTAGTAGGTGAAAAATAACCATACACCTATGATCACTACCATGCAAGTTGCGCTATGACGTAACACGCATGTTGGATTATCGTGAGCGGTATCCACTAGTGTAATATAATAGATATAATAAAATGAATAATATCACGGAATAAAGAGGCAGAACCGACGTTTTTGAAGTTTTTGAAGTAGAGCTCGAATTTTAACATTTTGTTGAAAAGTCAAATCCAGGGGCGTGCGGCGACATCATTTCTTGCCACATTTTCATTAAATGATCTTACATTTTCAGCGTATCAGAGAAATTATTCCCCACAAAATTTCTTTGATATCCACTCCCATTTCAGCTATATACATGCAGTTGACCTGAATGATGTTAAATTTTCAGTATCATGTTGGATATCCACTTGAGATCATATCGAACTGATAGCAAACAGATGACTATGCATGCAATTTCTTCGATATGCACTTTAGATCATATCGGACTGATAGCAAGCAAATGGCTACGCACTCAATTTCTTTGATATCCACTTGAGAGCATATGGGTTCATAGCAAAGAAATTCATACGCACTAAATTTCTTCGATACCCACCTGAGAGCATATCGGGTTGATAGCAAACAAATTGGATGTCCATCTATTACTTATTAACTTAAAGCTCTGATATGAATGTTTCATTCCTTTAATTCAATCATCTATTAAATGCCTCCCACATGGAAGATTGAAGCCTCCCATTTCAGCTATAAAAGCGCAGTTGAATGTGATAACATACGGATGGACCGGTATGGTGCGACTCTGCTCCCGTAGCCTACGGCGCCCCTGAAGGGGTAAGGGGAGCAGAGTTAAATATTCTTCTATTTTTCAGTTCTTTAGACCGTCATCTCATTGTCCTAAGGTGTATTTAGTGCGGGAGAACATGTAATGTTTTCGAATGTTTCATTTTTGTTAGACCATGATTTCACGGTTCTAAGGTGTGGTTAGTGCAGTAGGACATGTACTGTTTTCCCATATTTCATTTCCTTAGTTTTCACGGTATAAGGTGTATTTAGTGCGGTAGAGCCTGTACTTTGCCTTCCAAACAAAGTTCGGCATTTTAAGAGGCTGTCTCTGTAACAGCGGTCCACTCGATCTCGGACCTAAAATAGATTTTGTATATCTTTCTACCATGAATGGTACTATCTATCCTTACTACTAAAATGTAGTTCGAATGATTGAAAAATTTATTTTACTCCCATTTCGCGGGGTTGAATGGTTAGTCCTGATAACAGGCCAAAAAGTGCTTATTTTCAGTGCTGTGACACTGGGTTTTTACGGTCCACTGAAACATTCTTCGCAGCATTTCAACTTTCAAATTTTACCCACATTCAATAGATTATTACTTCTTTGTACCCTTGATGTGAGATTTGGACATTTAGATGCTAGAAATAGGCCGAAAATTAATTTTTAATCGAACCCATTGAAAGAGTAACTCGATCATCCCAAAATTATCACTTTTGAAAAATGCCGAATTCTCACTTGTGGCACCTAGGACAGACCTAAATATCCATTATTTTAGATTGTTACGTTTAGCGGGTGTTGAGCAAATGCACGATACTGCAAAGCAAGAGTTTAATAGAGGAAAGAAAAAACCATATATGTACCCTATTTTTAAGGATAACAAAATATCAGAAACTTTTTAAGGGTGCGGCAGCTCAAAAAGAATACCTTATCCCGCGGCACATACCTATATGGCTTATATATGGGAGTAGTTTCCTAAAATAATGCATATTTATATAATTTAACCTTACTTACGGTCCAAAAATATATACTTTGATATACACGTACCAAAAAAAGAGCGGCTCTGGTGAATTTTGCAGCGTAAATGGTTTGCCACGCCTAATTTTACCCGTGCCAAACCAAACATTTTACCCGTGCCTGGCCCTTCTAAATACTTCTCTTTACCCTTCTATTTACCGCCTCCCGGTTAGCTCAGTGTTTAAGCTCCGCCGTCTGTTGTGCCGGAGGTCGCGGGTTCAACCCCGGCCGGACCAACACTCAGGGTCTTAAAATAACTGAGTAGCCTTTACCGGGCTGAAGTTAGCTGCCAGCTCAATTTGAGCTGGCAGCTAACTTCAGCCCGGTGTAGCCCTTTGTGAAACAATCTCGTTCACGAACTGCAAATTGTTACACCTTCACGTCTTCTCGGATAATGACGTTAAATCGTAGGTCGCACGTCGACCTCAAGTTTATAAGTCTTGCTTTCAAGACTGTCACGAGCTTCCGACGTTAAATAAGGTCGCTTTAACTTTACCTTTATAGGCAGTACAAGCACGCGTAAAATTAGTACGGGTACCAGAAATACAAGTTCAACTCGGGTAAAATTTGCAGTGTACACGATCATCCGAGCCAAAGGCGATTTTAATCCATAGCCTTCGTTCGTATTGGCAAGCAAAAACACGCCGAAGTTTACACTTCGGCGGACCTTCTCAAAATAATGAAAGAAAAAACCGTTAATGACATGAAGCCGCCTTGAAAACACAAAAACACCGAAGGAGGAGAGCCAGCGTAGTCGCTAACCTCGTGAACAGTCCCGTTTCAGTTTTCCCCCTGCCGTTTCACCAACGCCTTTTTCATACCTTTACCAAATCTACAGACTTCCAAACTTCTTTATCCGCTACCTTGGATGTATGGACGAACAGCGCATGCGTTCTTAAGTAAATAGACAGTACCAAACATTTGGCAAGAAACAATAGTGTAAACGAGGTAGCGAAACGATATTTTTGGTACCCGTACCACTTTTGTCCGAGCCATGCCAAAAAAATGAGTGTAGTGTAAAATGGGCTTTTTACACAAAATAGGAGGTCGCTTATCATTGTGTCTATGTAGTCCGGTCCGCGTATGTGTTGTGAAAACTATACGACACTACCGTACACACGACACGAGATGGCCAACTCACATGGCAACCAAAACCACAAGTACCCTCAGCACCAATCGTACCCGTCACCTGTAGACTGGTTACTCCAAGGGCAAGGTAGAAGCTGCTTTAAACCCCAGTTTTTCTCAGTTTTTGGACTCACGAGTCATGCACAACATGAGCTGGCGGTTAATGATAGACTCTCATTAGTATTGGATGCATAACATCCCATGCAAATGTTACAGGTGTTTGGCATTTAATTTGTGTAAATCATTTTCAGTGCCTGGTTGGGGGAAGCGGTGTACGTCAAAGTTTCTTCTGTACAACAAACACCGAAGATGAGGAACATTTTCTACTTCATTGCATGCTATACGAAAATGAAATATTATCTGGCTCTCCAAAACCTTTTCGGTGTCAGTGTCTCATAACTATATCAGGGCAAACAATTTGCCAACAAAATGAGCAATTATATTAATTTATGCTTCATAAAATGTCGGTTACAATATTTAACAGCTATACTCAAATTAACCTAGTAATTTTGAAGATGATGGAGCTTCACCAATATACTTGTAGAAGTATCCAGGCCTAGGACCAACAAAAATGTTGCTGTTGTTGTGCCGCACCAAAGGTATGATTTTAGATAGATACTGGTTCAATAACAAATATTAGGCATTAACTATTATTTTCTTAACACGTTTTTACATTTTCTGAACTCGCCGTAGTTTTTGAATGTCTCGTGCCTGGCGCATGTTGCATTGTGTAACCAATTTTGAAATATATAGCTGTCAGTATAACGCATACAGCGTATACCACTTCGTATTGTTCGAGAAATATGTACCATTGCAACATCCCGCTTCTAGGTCCTGGCCTTATACAACTTCCTAAATGGTTTTCAGGTGGGGGTTTTGGTATAACGGGAATAACACAAACGTTCTGAAAGGAATTAACAGAAAATGACACGGTTGCATTGGTACATTAAGAGAGGTGAGAAAGTGTGGAGGAGAGGGCTAATAGCGGCAATCTTATGTTCCAGACTGATGGACTTATGAACTGGGTGGAATGGTGGCCTGTCCCCATTGACGTGCCCGGCAACGTTTGGACTTTTGAGCATCTCTTTCTTTCAAACGAGCAACCTTGGCTTCAGCAACTTTTGTCTTCCGAAACAACTTCGGAGCAACAAACGAGATTATTTCGATATCGAACACACATTTATAAGTGCATGTAGTTTGGTCCACATATATTAACACTAACATGTATTTTAACATTTAGTTGCAATTGCAGGACCGTATATATAGATAACTTATATTACTTAGGAGGATAACTATTTTTGATAGTGCGGAAGGTTAGACTGAGTGTCTAGGGCCGCCCCCACCCCTCCCCCCTTCACTACTGAATTGAGGAAATTATACTAATACATACATTAGTAAATGGATTCACTCCTTTGTCGTTTTACTCATTAACTGATATACACGAGGCACGAACACAACAGTGCCGTCTATTTTCAAATACATGCGACCACGAGCACTACTGTAAAATGACCGGTCATGTAGCGGTTATTCGGCTAAGCAGAGCCTCAAGGCCGCCATTCTGTTGAATGTAATGTGGCAACATAAGGCTGTAAATATATATACAAGAACTGAAGAAGAGGGCGCTACTGCATGTGAACCATGCATCGTGATTTCAACATTGACTTATTATGAGCCGTTTCTGTTTGAACAATAACAGCTTTACACTTCTGTTGTCTTTATCAAAGTATATATTTTTGGACCGTAAGTAAGGTTAAATTATATAAATATGCATTATTTTAGGAAACTACTCCCATATATAAGCCATATTGGTATGTGCCGCGGGATAAGGTATGCTTTTTGAGCTGCCGCACCCTTAAAAAGTTTCTCATATTTTGTTATCCTTAAAAATAGGGTACATAAATACAGTTGTTTTTTTCCTCTATTAAACTCTTGCTTTGCAATATCGTGCATTTGCTCAACGCCCGCTAAACGTAACAATCTAAAATAAACGTAAATCATTGCATAGTAATCATTTAATCACTTGTCCCTTGAATAGGGTCTCACATTTCAGTTTCAGGCCTTAGAAAGGGAAGCAACTTTCCGATTTTTCACCCTTTAATAGGGTCAGGGTTTTGATATCTCCGCGACACATTCACCCCTATCCGGCTCAATTCCGGGTGAACGTACCACCGTGTTGTAGTAACAAGGGTTAGGAGGAGAGAGGAAGAGGGCTAAGGAGAATCCGCACGGATAAACCCTCGGAGCAAGTTGAAGGCGAGATACCAACCAACTCAACTCAATATGTTACCAGGGCTCCAACCCTGGCCACAGTGGAAGTCGTAGAACAACTAACAGCAACAACCAAAAGAAATCCCCCGATAATTATATCAATGTTATCCTATCCGTGCCAAAAATACAGTATAACTACAGTGTACATGGGCCTAACATAAAAACCTCGGCCGACGGGGTCCGCCGATTTCACATACAAATTTTTTTTTTACTGATTCGAAATGATAAGTGCCGGGAATTTCGGCTACGTGCTTTAAGTAACAATATCAGCAGCAAAACAAATACAACAAACAAGCATGCAACAACTAACAGCAACCACCAAAAGAAATCCCCCGATAATTATATATCGATAATCAATTATCGATTTATATTTAATTAAGAAATTGCAACACTCGCTTTTCGTGAGTTTTCCTCTGGATTTCGATCAACTGGTTTGAGTTTAATACCTGATTAACCGAATTCCTTCCTCCAACTATTTAAGAACCACAAGAGAAACGTCTTCAGCGTGTTCGAAACTAGGGACTCGACAGAAGACCAAAGTTAGTGGGGAGTCACACAACACCACCGCGACTAAGTCTGGGCGAAGGACCTGAATTATTGTGTTGATGAAACCGAAACACACAAAGCACTCTATGGGTTGTTCCATTATTAACGTATAACCTTTTTATAAACCGAAATAGTTCTAGCTGAGGCGATAAAGGACCAGTTAAATAGTCACCGATAAGTCTGAAATTGGAGTTAGCGAAATGAATAAATTAACGGCTAAATTAACTTGAAACCTACTCCTCGAAATCGCATTGTGCCGCAGGTTTTATTGCATAATTCTATATACAAAATAGTTATTAATCTATGCATAGAATGGATATTTAGGTCTGGCCACAAGTGAGAATTCTGCATTTTTGAAAAGTTATAATTTTGGGCTGATCGAGTTACTCTTTGAATGGGTTCGTTAAAAAAATAAATTTCGTCCTATTTCGAGCATTTAAATGTCCAAATCTCACATCAAGGGTAAAACGAAGTAATAATCTATTGAATGTGTGCAAAATGTGAAAGTTGACATGCTGCGAAGAATGTTTGAGTGGACCCTAAAAACCCAGTGTCACAGCACTGAAAATAAGCACTTTTTGGCCTGTTAGCAGGACTAACCATTCAACCCCTCGAAATGGGAGTAAAATAAACTTTTCAATCAATCTAACTACATTTTAGTAGTAAGGATAGATAATACCATTCATGGTAGAAATATAAACGAAATCTATTTTTGGGTCCGAGATCGAGTGGACCGCTCTTACAGAAACAGCCTCTTAATTGTCGATAAAACAGGACAAAAATAGGAAGGGTACATTTTGGGCTTTAAATATATATATTCTAGGAAGGTTCTCGACTTCATAAGATAACGTTACGTAAATTTGGTATTCTCAGGTTAGGACGTTTTGAAGCACCCAACCACAGGTTCCCTTTGAAATCGCTTTCAAAGCTAAACATGTTTTCTAATTCGATAATCAGTTCACTTTTGTGATTCTAGTAATCCAACTCGTCGTGAAATGTTAACTAAATGGCCTCATCCTTAACACATGCTGGCAAAAATCGTATACTCAGAAATTTCAATACAATTTTTAAATTGATCAAAGAGTGCGATCCTAGCGAACCTTTTAGTGATATCGACAGAATATACGACGCCATGGAAAATACAAGATAACAATTTGCGTCTAGAACAATTGTCTTAGGAAAAACAACCAGTTCTTCGAAGTATTTGATGCAATAATTATTTTCAATTTACCTTTAGGTTGTCCTTTTCTTCACGTTATTCTTGAGAAGCTTAATTCTTCACTGTGAAACGGAAAGGCCTGAACTGTAAATTCGCAAAACATTGGTACGGTTGCTTGGATATAGACTGTTACCGTCATGAACGCGAGAAAAACAGAGTATCATTAAATCGATATGGACCAGCCTTCAGGCATATTGCTTATCTCGAAAATATCTATCCATCTCACGGTCAGTTGAAATTAAGAACATTCGTGACACACTGGTTTCTTGGATGATATAGATAATATTGCCTCTGTATTTTGCATGTTTGATTATCGTTAGCGGTATCCATTTGTGTAATATAGTAGATATAATATAATGAATAATAACAACAGATAAACAAACGCAATTGATGTTTTCTGAAGTAGATTTACCCGTAGAACTCGGATTTGTTTATTATTTTGGCGAAAGGTGAAATCTAGGAGGTGAAGCCGACATATGTTCTAGACCTATTTTCATTAAATCGTGTAAACTTTTCAGTATCATTTGAATATCGTTAGCGGTACCCAATTGTGTAATATAATAGATATAATAATAATAGGGTGTACATCTGCTGGATAATCCTAAATATTCTTTTTCATCATACATATGTTTCCCAAGTGTACTCCGCATTCAAAACATACTGCCGTATAACCAGATAGATTGTCTAAGAGAGTCGGTGAAGAATTACCATGACGGTATTACATGCATCGGTATATAAGGGAAACGACGACCGCTAAATTAATGAATAAGAAAATGATAAGGTTTCTGTTTCAGAGCACAGCTGCATGTTTCAAGTTGTCAGTATTTACAGAGCCTCGTTGGAATAAAAGAGATGTGACCTTCATGAATATTACAGTAGTTGTACCGCAGGAAGCCCACTCAAATGATGATCTGTACATGTTTACCTCAAAGTATATCGTCGTAAAGTCAGTTACTAACAGACATTCAAAACGACAATCTTGTGGTTGGAACGAAATAGAGTTAAATAAAACCTTTAACAGGTTAAATTACAGGAATTAGAGTAAACTATAGACTTGGTTTTGCGGTTTTGTAATATATCTCCTCTTAATTTCCCGTTAATTACTGTGAAGCGTCCAGTTTTTACTGAGCATGTTGTTCTGCCAATTGAAAATTCTCCTTAGTTTGAATAACAGTAATGTCTCGAAGTAATGGCCGCAGTTTTTGTAGCTAATGTCTTATTCATAAAAAAGGATGGCACTAAAACATAATTTGCATAGGAACTTAATTTTTGAATTCGTACATAATTTGGTTCGAAACCTGTAAAGTTTTCAATTTGAAAGCAAATACGTTGCCTTGCTCATAAGTAACAAAGTAATCGCATGATGTGGAATATAGGGTTTCTATAATTACTTGGTCCTCTTTCCTCTTTCCTTTTCCTCTTTCTCCTTTAACGCGAATGTTATTTCTATTAAGAAGGTAATGTCGACTGTAGGTAGTCTCTAAGTCATTTAATTAGTTCATATATTGACAGAAGGGTTTGGAATACTTTCAGAATTTTTGACATATAGTCTGATCTTCCAGAACAGCACCTGACATTAATTGGCAAAGTATAATGATATGAATGTGTTAAATGGCATCTGCATATGGACTATCTGCTTTTCTATATTCGGCGTGAGTTTACCCGTGGTATTAAATACACCCAACAATATTTCCGGAAAGTATACATTATATTTGTAGCAAACAATAAGGGCAGCACGTTTGTCATTGATTTATGAAATTTCAAGAGAATGACTGATATGTTAGCTTTATAGCGGTAGAAATAATAACGCAGGGTTTTGTGAAATAACTTTCCCGCTGCGAGCTAACCGGAATAATACGAATATTTTGTTTTAGTATATACCAACTCAACAACCTCCTAAGAACGCGCAATTTCATTGGTTTGCAAACAGTAGATATTAAACGATACGGCTCCCTCCGAAACTAGCCTCCTCCGCAGGCATCTCTAAGTATCAGAAACCGTGAAAATTGAAGAAAAATCCTAAATTGGGTTACCTGTGGCAAAGGAAGAAAGAAGCAGGAGAAAATCGGGCTTCCTGTGTTACGAAGCGACGAGCGCGAAGCGCGAGGAGCTGAGGCGAGTGCGGAGCGCGAGAAGAGAAAGAAGAGATGCCTGCCAAAAAACGATGGCTTTGGACATGCCGTGTCACCCTAATGGACTTGTCACGGCATCCGGGGTTCCCTAGGGAGGCAATTGCAACTACCAAAACTAAACGGGTCCCCTTCGGAAATGTTTGTATTCAACTCGAATAAGACTTTGAAGGCGGAGAAACGACAAAATATTGCGGACAAAGAAGATGAAGTTTATAACAATTTGAGGGCAGCAACTGAAGAACTTCATATCGAAAAGGCGAGAGAAGTTTGACTGAGGAACCGATGGAATTATCGAACAGCCAAACAACCACAGCTAAACAATTTATATAACTGAGGAGATCAAAGATTTCTAGATGCCGTCGGGACAAAAGTCGCCATTAATATATATATATAGCGACCCTAAAGTCAGTCATAGTGAAACAAATTTCCATCGAGTGTAAAATAGAGGCAGAGTTGCTTCCAAACGGCACCGCCGACATTTCCGTTGATCTAGTCGCAAATTGATAAGATATTTCGATTATTCGAAAACCAGCAGAGCAAGAAGAAATGCCAAGACAACTGCCCTGGAACCCGCAAGCGGTAGCTAGTTTTTATTATATACGGAGCGTTAGCGTTTATACTCCATGGCAAAGCTGTGAAAATAACACGTCGGAACGAAGCTGTTAAAATCTCAGTTGAAATTACCACAAACACGCTTGTTCTGCTCATTGATGGGCGCTCGTTGATTCTTATTTCCACGGGTTATTTCATACAGTCGCATGTTAGTTTATATGTATCTGAAGTAGATCGAAAATCACTTGTTTATGTTTTGATTAACGGGTTTGATTGAATTTGGAACTTTCACAGTTTTAGCAGTCGTGCGTGATACACATGAACGGAGCCATAATATGCAAATTTGTTGTGTTTCATACCGTGTACATAGATATCGAGTGCGACGAAAACCTTTGCAGTTGATTTAGTCGAAAACCTTTGCAGTTGATTTGGTCGAAAACCTTTCCGAGAACCTTACCAACCAAAAGCCATGTAAATTGCAATTTGACAGAAGAAATCGTGTCCTCGATTGTGTCCATTATTACAACTAAAAGTTGTTTATTTTATTCCTTCGTGCTCAGTAGACTATACATTGCAATCGGCCCAGAAGAGTCAAAGCCAGCAAATGACACACCAGTTTTACGGCAGCTATAAAACGTTAATATTCGTCAGGGCTTGCGAGCTTGATCCGGCGATGATAGCCTAAAATCGGCTAGCTCCAAGCTGAGGAGGAGGCGGTATTTCAGGCTACGGCGATGAGCGATTTGATTGCTTTCATTCACAAAAATTATGACCCACCCCTCCCCATATACATATTGTTATGCGCACAAAAACCTGCGCGAAGTGGCGATAACATGTCGATTTTTGGCAGGCATCTCTCTTCCTTTCTCTCTCGGCTCCAATCTCCCTCTCTTTTCTTCACCTTCCACAGGGAGCCCATAATCTGATTTCTTCAAAAAATAGAGATGCCTGCGGAGGAGGCTACTCCGAAACATGGGCTATTCATATATCCAGCAACAGAATGGCCACTGAAAACTCGCGTTTTGCGATAATTTCAGAGGAAGATATTCGAGAAATTGAAAAATAATAAGTACCAGATAACACAAAAAAAGCTACTAAATACGAGTTGAAGGTGTTTCAAGGTAAGAAAACACGATTTAAAAGATAAAAAGCTAAGACATTGGCTTGTTTTTTGTCTGAAGTTGCAACTGTTTTTTGTACTTTTGACACAAATAATTTTGTATTTTTAGAGTGGTTTTCACAGCAAGATGAGTTTTCAACAAGTATTGTAGACATGGAAGTAGACGAGCTGAACAAATGTCTGAGAAAGTTTTACTTGTCGGCGAGAAAGAAGGACCATAGTTACTATAACAAGGCAACGCTTACCTCGATACGGGTGGCCATTGAGCCCTTTCTCCGAAATGACAACAATAAGCCGTTCTCGATTATCAGCAGCCCAGATTTTACAGAAGCGAATAAAGCCTTGAATTCCTTCTTGAAGAATTTAAGCAAGTCTGGACAAATACGTCCTACGCAACAAAAGCCACCATTGACGAAGGAAGCGATAACAAAGTTGTGCAACGCAGGCGAGCTTGTCGACTGCACGTCCATTGACCCGGCGAAGCTACAGCAAACAGCGTGGTTCTTCGTTACATATTATTTTGTCCGCCGTGGACGAGAAAAACCAGAGACAGCGGAGCCCTTCATCGTTCAAGCTTAATTTAACTCCAGATTCAGGTCATGAATATTTCGAAATCAACCGTAATAGTCCTGCAGGCGTCCTCACAACCAAAAATCACCAGGGTGGTTTAGACGGCACCGACGACCCGTCGAATGAGAAAATGTTTGCAAACAAAGGCTCCCTTCGCTGTCCAGTGGCTGTCCTGAAGAAGTTTCTCTCACATTTCAATCCTAAATGTCCAGCACTGTTCCAGAAACCTTTGACAGGTTCGAAGTTTAGCCCTTCGCAAACTGAAGTCTGTTACAGCTCTATCCCTCTCGGCCACAACATGCTGGATAACATGATGAAAAAAACGTGTCTCCAAGCTGAAATCAACCGTGCCTATACAAACCACTCCGTCAGATCAACAACAGTGAGTGTTTTGTCTGCGACGAACTTAAAGAACCGCCATATCCGTGATGTCACAGGGCACAAAAGTGACACGAGCCTCGAGTCGTACAACGACCGCCCGACCTTCGAACAGTTCGCAGAAATGTCAACAGCCCTGGCCGATTTCGTGAACTCCGCCGATCGCCAAATAGTTCCTCGACCTACAGCGAGTGTTCAGAGCCTTCCTCAGCCATCTACTGCACCTCAGCAGCTATCTTTGTCCTCCAGTTCTGGTCATATAAACGGATCCCCAAACGCTGCCAACCAGGTTCAAGAAAATGTGAATCAATCGGTTTCTTTCCAGTCACAGAGTTTTACAGCAATGATTTCTGGTGGTTCTTTTGTGAATTGCACCTTCAATTGCAACTTGAGTCATCCTTGAACTAACTTTACAAGCTTAAGTAGAGTGAAGAGTAAAACATTTATCGAGGAAACTAAAAATGACAGCAAAACTTTCTGGATTGAATATTCTTCACGCACTGACAGAAATTGTAGAGCTGCGAAAGCACGTGTTGTTATGTAAATTAACTAGCAGCTCGTTTTTGTGCGCGTGCGCTGGTGCTTTTCGATAAAATAAAACTTTCGGTCGAAAATATTATTCTAGTTGTCGCTTTATTTGTTTGTTTTTTAGGTTGCCTCGTTGGTATATACAAAAACAGTTATTCACCTCAGTGTCTCGCCGAAGCGGCTCGGTAAATATCCACCACTATTCACCTCCACTTTGGTGAGTAACTGTTAAATAGCTCTTTTGTTGTGTAACAATAGGGACAACCATGTGACGTCATAACATCCAAGATGGCAGCGCCTGGGAAATTCAAATGAGTTTTATGGACAGGAGAACCGGTCCATACTTGACATCTAGTGTACAATGTACAGAAAACAAACACAGAATTAGATTTAGGTATCCATAACAAACATTTGAAAGCAAAGACTGTTGTTTTAGTGGAGGTACTTTAATAACTATTGACTTTTACATAAATATGCATGATAAATAGTACTATGATGTATAATTGAAACTATGATTACAACTTAATACGAGTAAAATATAAGTGTATGCTTACGTATACATATATCATGATAGAAATAATAATACAAACTATGTACCGGATAAAAATGAATAGAATGTTCCCATACATATTATTTCATACGCAAATAACTTGGCACCGGAACATCGCATGCAGCTCTCTCTGATAGTCAGTTTTCATAATTCCGTAGACAAAGAAATTTGCCGCGGAATTGACAAACCACAGCAAGACTGCAGTGCCTGTTACAGTCACGGACAAGATAAAGCTATGTGCTTACATATAATGCAGTACACGTGAAGACTGTTGCAAATAAGAAATATCAGTACTACGATTCCTGCGGCTTTGAAATCATTTGATGTCGAGCAAGCTGCGGTGCTAGCTCTCGTAGAGGCGTGATCACCAGGACTATTCCAAGCAAGTTGTTGTTGTTGTTTCTGTATCTGTCTTCTA
The DNA here is from genome assembly GCA_030867875.1 of Actinernus sp. WN-2022. Taxonomy (NCBI): domain Eukaryota; kingdom Metazoa; phylum Cnidaria; class Anthozoa; order Actiniaria; family Actinernidae; genus Actinernus; species Actinernus sp. WN-2022. The sequence goes on along the minus strand of JAOWCC010000177.1, from coordinate 116,368 downwards.
TGCTTTTCAACTACGATAATGATTCGAGTGTAAGCATACATCATCCAGGACACAGGAAGGATGAATAGTACAACTGTGTGTAACACTATGTGGTACTCGAGGTATATTTGAAGATTCTTAATTTGCAGATAATGAATTAAGTAAGGAATACCTATTGCTATTGATAACACCCAGGCTGTTAATATCAGAGCAATAGATCGCGATATTGTTAGTAATGTTTGATGCTTGGACGGATGACAACGGCAATGTAACGGTCAAATGTTAATACACACAGGTTTAGTACTGAAGCATTCAGGAAAAGATAGAAAAAACATGCACATAAAGCGGAGACAGTATGATTGCATTTGGACCAACATTCACATATGAACATCACTGGAGCATTGAATGCCCCAACAAAAAAATCTGCCACTGCTAAATATAAAAAGAAGTAGCTATTTCCTGAGGTATGTTGAAGGATATCGCTGGGATATGTTTCCTAGATCATATAATGTATATTACAAGGCCATTTCCTACAACAGCAATGACTGCAATTATTGCAAGTAACGCCCAGAACCAGTCCTCGTAATTATTGGCAAAGAATAGGCTCCCGTTTAAATAATTGACCGGGTTGTTTTCCGACAGATTACCTGCTCCCCTATTGTGTGTGTCGTTTGTTAACTGTGTACTCATGATTATCAATTAGAATTACAAACAAACCTTGCTTATCCTACGGAAGGATTTTCCTCTATTTTCCAACTTTAAAATTAAACTGTTTTGAAACAGTATTATAATACTTTTGATAAGTTAAAGTTTTAGTTGATATTGAGTAAATGACAACCATTACCCAGTACTCTATACGTAGGCAATCCAGCTAGCTTTCAAACTCCTACATTCTATACCAATTCAGTAGTGAAAAAACAGTAACATCGGTTTCAGGTTCTCGCTTGTCCTACTTGTTTACAACGTATTTATATGGTTGGATAAAAGTCTATGATAATCACAAGTCCTTAACTGACAATGTCTTGACATTGACTGAAAACGTTCAGTAGAATGACTCCTTTTCGTCGCTTGCTAATCTTGAGTCTTGAATTCAGCGTATAACTGCCCGTGCCTTACATTTCGAAGATGCTTTTCCTATCTTTCAGTCTTGTATTTCCCTTTCTCTTTTCTTCTTTTCCATACGGCTATTCCTCTTATTTTCAGTACTTGGTCTTTTAATGATTCTTAAACGCTTTACGTTCAAAGTTTCACACTCTCTCAGCTTCCCCGTGTGCAATTTGTGTTTTTGAAACGGTCGTCGTTTAATATTTTCTTGCATTGTATGTACAGCTGCTGGATAATCCTAAATTTTCTTTTTCATCATACATATGTTTCCCAAGTGTACTCCGCATTCAAATCATGCTGACATATAACCAGATATAGATTGTCTAAGAGAGTCGGTGAAGGATTACCATGACGGTATTACATGCATCGGCATATAAGGGAAACGACGACCGCTACTGAAATTAATGAAGAAGAAAATGAATAAGGTTTCTGTTTCAGAGCACAGCTGCATGTTTCAAGTTGTCAGTGTTTACAGAGCCTTGTTGTAATAAAAGAGATGTGACCTCCATTATGAATATTACAGTAGTCGTACCACACGGAGCCCACTCAAATGAAGATCTGTACATGTTTACCTCAAAGTACATTGTGTATATCGTCGTAAAGTCAGTTACTAACAGACATTCAAAACGAAAATCTTGTGGTTGGCACGAAATAGAGTTCTGCCAATTGAGCAGTTCTCCTTAGTTTGAATAACAGTAATGTATCGAAGTAATGGCCGCAGTTTTTGTAGCTAATGTCTTATTCATAAAAAAGGATGGCACTAAAACATAATTTGCAACATAACTTCAGTTTTGAATTCGTACATAATTTGGTTCGAAACCTGTAAAGCCTTCAATTTGAAAGCAAATACGTTGCCTTGCTCATAAGTAACTAAGGAATTGCATGATGTGGAATATAGGGATTCTATAATTACTTGCTCCTCTTTCCTTTAACGAGAATGTTATTTCTATTAAGAATTGAGGTAATGTCGTCTGTAGTCTCTAAGTCCTTTTTAAAATTAGTTCATATACTGACAGAAGGGTTTGGAAGACTTTTCTGAATTTTTGACATATAGTAGTCTGATCTGCCAGAACAGCACCTGACAATAATTGGCAAAGCATAATTATATGAATGTGTTAAATGGCATCTGCATATGGATTATCTGCTTTTCTATATTTGGCGTGAATTTACCCGTGGTATTAAATACACCCAACAATATTTCCGGAAAGTATACATTATAGTTGTAGTAAACAATAAGGGCAGCACGTTTGTCACTTATTTATGAAATTTCAAGAGAATGACTGATATGTTAGCCTAGCAGCAGAAACAATAACGCAGTGTTGACTTGTGAAATAACTTTCCCGCTGAGAGCAAAACGGAATAATACGACATGATCGGTGAAGCATTTTTGCAAGACCTTAAATTGCATATAAGCCCTTGCCAGTTATGGTTTTTTTAAAAACCTTAGACTTTAAAAGGTAGGGGAAAAATACCGAAAAATAAAAATAAACGTTTTCAATTTTTTTTTGCGGCTAAACTTTCAAATTTAGACTTAATTTTCGCGCACGTTCGGAGACTGGGACGAGAATAAAACGTAACATCATCAACAGAACTCCTCTCTTCGCGGGTATAAAGCTTTGGCATATTTGCAGAATGACTGAACAGATAACTGAGAAAGATGATAATATCGCGATAAACGTAGAGCTTTATTCGGCAAGGCCTTTCATGCAATGGCGGATCGAGCGTGTTCTGGTGATGACGTCAAACTAGACCCAGTGCCAATTTTGTAAAGCGCTCTTGCGTGCTTGATTTCGGTCTACAGGCAACCAAGACACGTTTTGGGGCTACTTTTAACAGCCAATACACTACGACAAATACATTAAATCATTTTTTATTCCGGAATCCTTTGGCTATGGCCTCGTAAGAACTATGTCTTCGTAAGAACTATCATTAGACAGGGCTTATATGCACTTTAATATTCGCTGCATGCATGTCATAATTTGTTATATTTTTGGTGTGATGTTACCTTTTACATTTGACGAACTAGGTTTCCATAATTTTTTTTCAAGTCTTTGGGAAGTGGCTCTTTCTGCTTCAGTTGTTTAGAATCATTTCAATTCTGTTGAGAATTCAACTGATCAGTAGACCCTTTGCACGTTACGTCATAGCCGCCATGTTGGTGTACAGTGAACAATAGATTCTTCGTTACCTTCTTTTGTTCTGCACACCAACATGGCCGCCATGCCCTTTGTCATTTGAATCTCTGGGGATTGAGTACAACCATCTATATTAAATGAGTTGTATTTCTGAATAAATGTCAATGAAGCAATTAAGAATAACTTTCCTTCATAGGTCAAATACTAGTGTCTATTGTCCACTCCTTCAAAAACTCATGAATAATTAATGGCATTTTGTCCAATCAGATGAAGCAAATCAGTCACGTGCATGCTCCTTTATACCTGATAAAATCTCATCATTCTAAAAGGCCCGCGGAGGGATTTGAATTCTGTCCCAGAGGGAAACGGGGTTAATGATTGAGACAATGGAATTTCTATTGATGTTTCAGCTTTCTCACTGAATTGCTAATTAGGATGAACGTTTTATATAAAGAATATTAATGAACATGAAATATTATATAAAGTTTCATCCTAATTAAGAATTCACTGATAAAGACCCAAAGATAGCAAAAAGTATGACACGGAACATAAGGTACCTAGATAATAAATTTTGCACTAAATTTACTAATATCAGCAGACTACCGAGATACACAGATAATATTTTTAAAATGAAGTTACCCAACTACCATTACTTGTTTACCGAGCCACTGTTTAGTTCCAATTATTAAACCAAACTCAAAGCCGTAATATTATAAAAACGTGCATTAAACTTACATATTTTGTGCCGGAGTCAAAAATTTAGAGTCTGCCGCCATGTCGTCAGTCACATCGCTTTCCAAGTCTTGAACTTTATCGAGGTAAACCACGACACCAAATCCTTCAAGTGCAGATTCCTCTTGCATTGCGAAACGCCGCTTCAAACAACATAGTATGGTAATTTCTTCATGTCATTCCCTTGAGATGTTCGTAATTGCAGGCGGTGATTACTCGAATATTTTGCATGGCATTGTGAATACAAAGGTTCAATGGTTCATTAAGTAACCATTCCCTTGAGATGTGCGTCTTTCTTTCATTGCATTCTTAAAGCGTTTTTGAAGCCGTTTAAAACACTCACAGCACGTGTTTTATCAAGTCTAAAAATTCTCGCGCTTCGCCCTCGAATTTTTAAACTTGATAAAACACTGCTGTTCGTGTTTTAAACAGTACTTGACATCCGAGATTAGTACTGAAAAGCACACTTCGGAATGACTTGTGAACTGTACTGTATTGTATTTGTTTGTTTTTCAGTGTTTTTAAAAGGGTCAGTTGAGAGTTGTTCGAAAAGCCGCCACGCCAAAGGTGACATATTTATAAAACTACAATTTTGTAATAGCTGTTATGCAAAAAAACAAAACTTGAACATCAAGGAATGAGCTTAAATATATTTAAGTGTCCTTTAATATACTGTGTACATTTAAAAACACCGCTGCTTGTCACACGGCTGTTAACTATTATCAATATAATTCTATGCTATACGCTTTCGTTGTTCTACAGCTAAAGGGGACCGCAGTCTTGGAAGTATGACGAAGAGATAAAATATCTCCTGTTACCAGAACATCTTTTAATAATAAACCAACTAAATGGATATCTTTAAGACTATATAAATGTAAACAATAGAATTAATGACATAAAACATGCATCCACAATCCCCAAAAAACTGAGTCATATTAAACATATACTTTATATACACGAACAAGCAAGTACATCAATATACCAGTTCGCGGTAAATTCCGACATTTTGAAAGGGGTGCAAACATGGCGCGAAATACAGTGTTTGTATGGGAATCGATGGGAATCCGGTGCCAAATAAAATCCGTAAAATCGAATTTCTGAAATATTCTTCAGATACAAACTTAAGATACCAGTTAAAAGATTAACATATCGAAATTTGAGGGATGCAAATTCCGCAAATTCCGCGTGAAAAATGTGCCTCGTTTTTACAGACAACGTATGGAAAACTGAAAACACGATTGCATGCTACCCAGCAAAGCTACATCCCTCAAATTTCGATATGTTAATCTTTTAACTGGTATCTTAAGTTTGTATATTAAGAATATTTCGGAAATTCGATTTTATTTGGCATCGGATTCGCATCATTTCCCATACAAACACTGTATTTCGCGCTATGTTTGCACCCTTTTCAAAATGTCGGAATTTACCGCGAACTGGTCTATTTAGTCACTTTTCACATATCGCCAGCTAACTCTCAAGTTATTATTTGTAACCTGGCCTCATTTAAAACCAAACAACAAAACACCTCAAGGTGTTCCAAATCTATTCATAACTATGTATTTCTTTGTTCTTCCTCTCACCGCAGTGTATGGAATTATATTCTACATCTATTTCAAAAATCCGTACGTAGTCATAGAGAAGTACATGTGGGCTAATCTCATTGCCCAATACTTCTATTTATACTTGCTATTACCTATATGATTAAATCATAGTTTGTAATTTCCGTTTACTACATAAATACTTTTTACATAAATATTATTAAGTCGAGTGAGAATGTAAATATTTTGAAGTCTAGGTTGAAGACTCATCCTTATATCCATATATCCCTGTAAGCCATATTTGCCTATAGCATCGGTAGTATTTATTATTAGTTGGTTTTTAACATGTAATATAGTAATTTGTAAGTATTCAATACTTTTAGTATTATTATTCATTAGGTCTATTCCTTTGTAGCGTTTAGAACAGGCACTATATAAAATGTATAATACTACTACTAGTACTACTACTACTAAATATTATTTTTATAAAGCCCTGTATCGATTTGTGAGCTCCACTCTATATTAAACCCGATGAGGACTGATATACTTGGCTAGCCGAAATATCGTATAACGTCAGTTACATATTGTTTAGATCAACATTGCAGTAGTCTTCGGACAAATTGTTGTTTTAGTCAGGGAGCATAGGACAAAGGTCAATATATAAGGCATAAGAGATCCATTATCGAACGGCATGGACTGTGGTTATAACACTGCTGCCGATTAGACATTTTTATTATTATTTGATATACATACATTTTAGTGAAACTCATTGAAAAGGGCTTTTCAGCTAACTATAGATATAAATGCAATATTATATATGACAATATATATGACACTAAAAGATCAAAAAAAGAAAATCTTAAAGGGACCTTCTCCTGAAAAACAGTGTTTGCTCTCAAATCTTTGTTATGGGTATCTAAATCTATTGCTGTGTTGTATCACTTCTTATTATATGGCCAGGTAACTTCATGAGCTGTGTTGTATCACTTCTCATTGTATGGCTTCTTATTATATGGCTAGGTAACTTCGTGAGCTATGTTGTATCACTTCTCATTGTATGGCTTCTTATTATATGGCTAGGTAACTTCGTGAGCTATGTTTGTTAAGGATACCTAAATCTATTGCTGTGTTGTATCACTTCTTATTATATGGCTAGGTAATTTCATGAGCTGTGTTGTATCACTTCTCATTGTATGGCTTCTTATTATATGGCTAGGTAACTTCGTGAGCTATGTTTGTTAAGGATACCTAAATCTATTGCTGTGTTGTATCACTTCTTATTATATGGCTAGGTAACTTCGTGAGCTGTGTTGTATCACTTCTCATTGTATGGCTTCTTATTGTATGGCTAGGTAACTTCGTGAGCTATGTTTGTTAAGGATACCTAAATCTAATGCTGTGTTGTATCACTTCTTATTACATGTTTGTGCAGCAAACAAATTATCGATTATTTAAAAAAAAAAAAAATGCTGATAACCTCCCGTAAGAAGAACCCTAATATAAGAATAACTGCTTGCAATATTGAGCAAAACACATATATTAAATATCTTGGGTTTTTATTGACGAACACTTACGATGGGACACTCAAATTACACATGTTAATAATAAAATTGCCAAAAATATTGGAATTATTTTTAAGCTAAGATACTATATTTCTATTACTATTCTAAATCAACTTTATTATACTCTTATCTATTCGTATTTGAGTTATGGCCTAATGACCTGGGGTACTGATGGTTTAGATGGATCCTGGCTTTGTTCAGCCTCTATGGTTGTTTCAGGTCCTGTTAGAAATTCAGTACGGTACGGACCAAGGAAGTGAGTTTAATAAGAGGTATAAAGTCTATTCTAGATGTCATTTCTGTACAGATTTTCGTGTCCCTAAAACTCATTTGAATTTCCCGGGCGCAGCCATCTTGGAACTTATGACGTCACAGTGTTATCCCCATTGTAAGAAAATAAAACAATGGACAAGACAAGGCAATTTATTTCACACTGATTTGAAAACGTAAATAAAAGGAGTGGCATGAGAAATACAATACATTGAAGTCAGATTTAAAAATAAGTGCAGCAGCCAAAGTAGCGCAAGGCTTTCGAGTTGGTTGCTGTAATTAGCAAAGTAAAATAGGTTGAGCTCAGTTACAAATTAAGATGGGATGTATGACAATAGCTCTTTTGTTGTGCAACAAAGGGGGCAACCATGTGGGAGCGCCCGAGAAATTCAAATGAGTTTTATGGACAGGAGAACCGGTCCATAACTGACAGCTAGTGAACAATTCACAAGAAACAAACACATAATTACATTTAGGTATCCATAACAAACATTTGAAAGCAAAGACTGTTGTTTTAGTGGAGGTACTTTAATAACTATTGACTTTCACATAAATATGCATGATAAATAGTACTATGATGTATAATTGAAACTATGATTACAACTTAATACGAGTCAAATATATCAAGTGTATGCTTACGTCTACATATATCATGATATAAATAATATTACAAACTATATGTAAAGGATAAAAATGAATAGAAACTTTGCATACATATTATTTTAGACGCAAATAACTTGGCACCGGAACATCGCATGCAGCTCTCTCTGATAGTCAGTTTTCATAATTCCATAGACAAAGAAATTTCCTGCGGAATTGACATACCACATCAAGACTGCAGTGCTTGTTACAGTCACAGACTCACGGCAAGATAAAGCTACGTGCTTACATATAATGCTGTACACGTAAATACTATTGCAAATAAGAAATATCAGTACTACGATTCCTACAGCTTTGAAATCGTTTGATCTTGAGCAAGCTGCGGTGTTAGCTCTCGTAGAGGCGTGATCATCAGGACTATTCCAAGCAAGTTGTTGTTGTTGTATCTGTATCTGTCTTCTGTGCTTTTCAACTACGATAATGATTCGAGTGTAAGCATACATCATCCAGAACACAGGAAGGATGAATAGTACAACTGTGTGTAACACTATGTGGTACTCGAGGTATATTTGAAGATTCTTAATTTGCAGATAATGAATTAAGTAAGGAATACCTATTGCTATTGATAGCACCCAGGCTGTTAATATCAGAGCAATAGATCGCGATCTTGTTAGTAATGTTTGATGCTTGAACGGATGAACAACGGCAATGTAACGGTCAAATGTTAACACACACAGGTTTAGTACTGAAGCATCCAGGAAAAGATAAAACAAACATGCACCTAAAGCCGAGACAGTATGATTGCATTTGGACCAAAATTCACATATGAACATCACTGGAGCATTGAATGCCCCAACAAACAAATCTGCCACTGCTAAAGATAAAATGAAGTAGCTATTTGCTGAGGTCTGTTGAAGGATATGTTTCCTAGAGCATATAATGTATATTACAAGGCCATTTCCTACAACAGCAATGACTGCAATTATTGCAAGTAACGCCCAGAACCAGTCCTCGTAATTATTGGCAAAGAATAGGCTCCCGTTTAAATAATTGACCGGGTTGTTTTCCGACAGATTACCTGCTCCCCTATTGTGTTTGTCGTTTTTTAGCTGTGCACTCATGGTTATCAATTAGAATTACAAATAAAGCTTGCTTATCTTCCGGATGGATTTTCCTCTATTTTCCAACTTTAAATTAAACTGTTTTGAAACAGTATTATAATACTTTTGATAAGTTAAAGTTTTAGTTGATATTGAGTAAATGACAACCATTACCCAGTACTCTACGTAGGCAATCCAGCTAGCTTTCTAACTCCTACATTCTATACCAATTCAGTAGTGAAAAAACAGTAACATGTTTCAGGTTCTCGCTTGTCCTTCTTGTTTACAGCGTATTTATATGGGTGGATAAAACTCTGTGATGATTTCAAGTCCTTAACTGACAATGTCTTGACATTGACTGATAATCTTCAGTGGAATGACTCCTTTTCGTCGCTTGCTAATCTTGAGTCTTGAATTCAGCGTACGTATAACTGCCCGTGCCTTATATTTCGAAGATGCTTTTCCTATCTTTCAGTCTTGTATTTCCCCGTTCTCTTTTCTTCTTGACCATACGGTATTCCTCTTGTTTTCAGTACATGGTCTTTTAATGATTCTTAAACGCTTTAAGTTCAAAGTTTCACGCTCTCTCAGATTTCCCGCGTTCAATTTTTGTTTTTGAAACGGTCGTCGTTTAATATTTTCTTGCACTGCATGTACAGCTGCTGGATAATCCTAAATATTCTTCTTCATCATACATATGTTTCCCAATTGTACTCCGCATTCAAAACATACTGCCGTATAACCAGATAGATTTTCTAAGAGAGTCGGTGAAGAATTACCATGCCGGACGGTATTACATGCATCGGCATATAAGGGAAACAACGACCGCTAAATTAATGAGGAAGAAAATTAATAAGGTTTCTATTTCAGAGCGCAGCTGCATGTTTCAAGTTGTCAGTGTTTACAGTAGCCTGCTATGCAGACGTATTTTTTCACTCTCTTAAATTCGAAGAAAAAAGTAACGTCTGCTTACCCGAGCGCTTAATTAGTTTCCAATATGCAAGCACGACGTCAGCACGTTTGTTTTATTTTTCTGCCCAATCAAAGCCATTGTTATAATTTTAGTGAATTGTCGCGCTAGTGAACACTCTCCTATGATTGGTCAATGGCAAATGTATTGTCTGAATACTTTTAAATGCAACATTACGTCACTTTCCAGGATATGGAAGGTAAAATCTGATTGGTCAATAACACAATGAGATGTGCATATTGGAAACTAATTAAGCGCTCGGGTAAGCAGACGTTACTTTTTTCTTCGAATTTATGAGAGTGAAAAAATACGTCTGAATAGCAGGCTATGTTTACAGAGCCTCATTGTAATAAAAGAGATGTGACCGCCATTATGAATATTACAGTAGTTGTACCACAGGGAGCCCACTCAAATGAATATCTGTATGTACATGTTTACCTCAAAGTATATCGTCGTAAAGCCAGTTACTAACAGACATTCCAAACGAAAATCTTGTGGTTGGCACGAAATAGAGTTAAATAAAACATTTAAGTGGTTAAATTGCAGGAATTAGAGTAAACTATAGACTTCATTTTGCGGTTTGTAATATATATTTCCTCTTAATTTCCCGTTAATTACTGTGAAGCGCCCACTTTTTACTGAGCATGTTGTTCTGCCAATTGAGAATTCTCCCTAGATTGAATAACAGTAATGTCTCGAAGTAATGGCCGCAGTTTTTGTAGCTAATGTCTTATTCATAAAAAAGGATGGCACTAAAACATAATTTGCAACAGAACTTCATTTTTGAATTCGTACATAATTTGGTTCGAAACCTGTAAAGCCTTTAATTTGAAAGCAAATACGTTGCCTTGCTCATAAGTAACTAAGGAATTGCATGATGTGGAATAGAGGGTTTCTATAATTACTTGCTCCTCTTTCCTTTAACGAGAATGTTATTTCTATTAAGAATTGAGGTAATGTCGTCTGTAGTCTCTAAGTCCTTTAATTAGTTCATATACTGACAGAATAGTTTGGAATACTTTTCAGAATTTTTGACATATAGTCTGATCTTCCAGAACAGCACCTGACATTAATTGGCAAAGTATAATAATATGAATGTGTTAAATGGCATCTGCATATGGATTATCTGCTTTTCTATATCCGACGTGAATTTACCCGTGATATTAACAAATGAAACTTATCCCATACAAGCGAGAACATTTGCTCTTGCTAGTGTCCAGGCCAGTGCGGACAGCTTATTTCCGTATTGCGCATGGGTAATGTAGTCGTTGAAAGAAATAAAGCAGACGACTGTCAACACAGAGGTCAAACGTGAATCTAAAACCTCTATGCCATATAAAATGTATCGACGAGATTTCGTCGAATTCGCCACCAATAATGAGGGAAAAGGCAAAAAGGATAATAAACTTTACGATGAGGAAGCGAGTAAAAATAATGACAAGTGGATACCATTCAGTGATGAAACTATATATAGCCCGCTCTCATTATAAGTATTCGCATTGAAAGACCTTCAGACAGTTCAGAGTTTCCCTGACAAACCGGTCAGTCTTAATTATTTTGCGGGATTATATCGAGAAGTTAAGAGAAAATTATATTATGAGACGATCGAAAGCGGGACGATCCAGCTGTTCCGGAAAGAGGTTTCTCTTGTACAGGATATGTTCGAGGGAGGACTCACAACGTCGACAGCAAAATATTTTACAGAAAGAAACTAAGACTGTCTATCAGTAGTTTTAAAAAAATAACGTAAATATAAGTCCTAAATACGACTCATAACACCAGTGTTTGCTTATCAATGTTTGCTTAATATTATTTGTGTCACGAAATGTGTCCGTGCTACAGCCGAGGACAAGGGAATTACTCTAATCGAAATCTCAGACATCCATCTTAGGGACTGTTTACTTCTAAACAAAGATAGAATAGGTTGAATTGGCCGGGTATCAAGTATTTTGAAAACCGTTCCAGGCTGCCGGGTATCTTGCCACAGTGTAAAATAAACTTGTGCTGAATCACTCCAATATTTATAGTAAAACTGTACTTACTTGTTAATTTCGTGCATAAAAGATGGACATTAATCGCGTTGTGAGCCAGCATTTCAAGAATGTTGCTCCCCGAGCGCTTCGACGACAGGAAGAACAAGTATTGCAAGCAGAAGAAAGATTTTCGTTGTCATTTTGACCGCGCTTATTCGTTACGAATGTGGGTAAACTATACATCAAAACGCGGGAGATTCAATAGACTAATTGAATTTGGTTGTAGGTTTTTGATTGGTTCTTTTCCCAGCCTTTTATAGCCCAGACTTCCCTGGCATATCCCAAGAAATAGAGGAACGCCTTGTATATTTTGACTCAACCGGTCGAAAACAATTGCAAATTAACCGCGGAAAATAAGTGACTATGGGGTTCGAACTATTAAAACTACAGAGAAAGGACATTATTGTTTTGTATTACGTTCGTAGGTTTTTTAGTTTTTATTTACGAGGCATAAAATTAACAAACTGCAAGAAAATTGCGCAATTTTGGCGAACAGTTGAGTGAACTCCCAGAGGGGGCGTGAGCGTGACTCACGTCTAGTGACCTTTTGCTAAACGGAAGTTTGATATGTACACCCAACAATATTTCCGGAAAGTATACATTATATTTGTAGCAAACAATAAGGGCAGCACGTTTGTCACTGATTTATGAAATTTCAAGAGAATGACTGATATGTTAGCTTAGCAGTAGAAATATTAACGCAGTGTTTTGTAAAATAACTTTCCCTCTGCTTAATATCTCCGTATCTTTACATGATAGCCATGCTTTCTACGCGTGGTCTGAAAATCTGCGGGAGGAGTAATGCTTTAGCAGGGTTACTTTATATTCATATGTTATCGTCGCAGCCGCATTTCACTTAAACGATTTTATATAATTATGACGTCATAAATCACGTGATACGACAACCATCCACTTAACAAATTTAAGTAAGTTGATATTAGTATTATGGTGTAATTAGATTTATTTAAACTGTTACTTATGTCCGAAAACATTTTTTTAACGTAACTCTATTTTCCATTAAATGAACCAGACCTTAAAGAGTCTATGTCGACCGGCATGCAATGCGGGCGCTTTGGAGGTTTCGTATCATACGAAACCTCGAATTCAGCGAGTTAGACGGTATGGTTCAGTAATCTTCTTCCATTCTTGTAATCATAGCGAGTTTTTGGGAAAAAATACTCTCAAAAGACGTATAAGTCAATCAGTTAACTTTACATTCAGCTATTTCGCAAAACTCATTCAATTCTATACTCTTGTTAGACCTGTTATGAGTCATGAGTTTAGAGTCGTCCATCTTAGATGGCGTCCAAGGAACAAAACGGCAACTAGGTAGAGGAGGACGGCCCAAACAAACCAGTGACTTTGAAAGTTATATACTTAAGAGAATCGGTACAAGACCAGTGGAGGGATTGGAAAGCCTCGAAGGGATATTCAAGACTCACGGACAGTGAATTCGCTCAAGTTTTACTGCAGTAACTGAGTAAGTAATACTTGAAATTATTTGCGCTCTGTACTTGAGTTTGTAGTCTGTTCTCACTCTCTGCTCTACTCACGTAATTATGTTCTTATCTTTTTTACGTATTGGTCTCGTCTTCAGTTCATGTCCAATCAGCACAACAGGATCTGGAGGTGATCAGCACGAGCAACGTCTACCTCAACAACTTTATACATGTCATGTCACTATCATTATGTAATTTCATGAATGAGTACAGTTGCATGCAGGTTTCACAGTCGTATTGGTCTGATATACACGTACACGTACATGTAGGCTATTTACGGATACAGCCAATCGACATGCTCCAATTAAAAAATCTAGAATCAAGGGTATACACGTGCCCTGGATGAATTCAGAGTTATGCAACGCCATGCAAGACCGAGATTATCACCACCGGAAGGCCATTAAATCAAGATCGTCATTCCATTGGTCCATGTACAAAAAGATAAAATCCTACGTAAACAGCCTGGTCAAAAAATGCAAAGCTGATTAATATTTAAACCATATTACTAGGAACAGGGGAAATAGCGGTGAACTATGGAAAACACTGAACGAAATTACTTCGCGAAAGACATCCTCAATCCCTTCATGTATCGAAGTCGATGGCGTACCACATACTGACTCAAAGTCGATTGCTGAAGTTTTAAATAATCATTTTTCAACAGTAGGAACTAAATTGGCTGCTAAAATAAAAGCAAGCCTTGATTTTTTATATCCACGACCCCCTTCTGGTGAATCCATCGCTAGGTCTCGAAACTTTGTCTTCATTCCAGTTGAAGAAAATTTTGTGCATAGACAACTAAAAATGCTCAAGACAAATAAATCAATTGGCCTTGATCGCATTAGCGCCAGACTGCTGAAAGACTCTGCAAGCGTCATAACTCCTGCTTTGACCAAGATATTCAATCGCTCACTTGAGTCTTCTACATTCCCTTCTATCTGGAAATTTGGTAAAGTTACAGCTCTCTTCAAAACTGGTGATCGAAGCAACGCCAACAATTACAGGCCGATTACAATCCTCCCGCAGGTTGGTAAGATCCTTCAGAAGGCAGTCCATGCACAAGTATATAATTACCTTATGGAATAAAAGATCCTTACACCCAGGCAGTTTGGCTTCAGACCTAAACTCTCAACAGAGATCGATCTTACTCATTTCACCGATACTATCCTTGGGAATATGGACAGTGGTCTAGTAACGGGTGCTGTTTTCCTGGACTTGTCAAAAGCGTTTGACACTGTTGACCATACTATTCTCTTCAATAAACTAGTAACAGCTGGCTTTTCTGACACAAGTGTGAACTGGTTCAAGTCCTATCTATCTAACAGAAGCCAAATCACCAACTTGGCAAATGTCTCTTCCTCTCCCAAGAAAGTTCCTGTCGGAGTTCCTCATCGAAGCGTCTTAGGACCACTACTATTCCTTGTTTATGTAAATAACTTACCCTCATGTGTTAATTACTGCGAGGTGTCCCTCTACGCTGACGATACAGTAATTTACTGCTCTTCGACTAATGCCCAGGAACTTAAAGATAAATTGAACGCTGATCTTCTGTCCATATGTCAATGGTTTAACAGCAATCTCTTGACACTGAATACATCTAAATGCAAGTTCATAATTTATGGCAGCGCACGCAAGCTCAAGGATTTCAGAGAGGTTTCACTAACCATAAATGGCTCTGCCCTTGACCGAACTGACTCTTTTAAATATTTAGGAGTGACAGTCAGTCAGAACATGAGTTGGTCAGAACACGTGGATAGAGTCAGTAATAAAGTCAATCAACGTCTTGGCATCATCCGCCGGGTAAAGCATTTGCTGCCCTTGCATGCGCGGCTAACTCTCTATAAATCTCTTGTCCTTCCCTTACTTGACTATGCCGATATCGTCTGGGGAGATAAGAATAATACCGTCCTCATGGATCACCTTCAAGTTCTTCAGAATAATGCTGCTCGACTAATGCTCGACTTTCCCTCAAGCTCTTCTGCACACTTTGTAACAAACTGTACATCGGAGAAACAAGGCGAAGATTAGGATATCGATTCTGCGAACACTTGCTAGATGTTAGAACTAACAGCAAGGATCTCGCCAAACCTGTAGCTCGTCAATTTAACCTTCCTGGTCATTGCATTAATCACATCACTATATGCGGCATTTCTGTGCTGCGTCAAGGTACTACCGATATATACTCGTAAACGCAAAGAATAGAACTCAGTTTATTTTCAAATTAGGCACTTTGTCACCTCACGGTATTAATGAACGCTTTTCGTTCATTTAATTTCAGAATTCACGTATTCACTCACACTTAAATCAGCATGTTTCCTTAGTTTACTCATCAACACTTACGTTTACAACTATTAGCATTTCTATTGTTGGCGCACTTTTCTTTGATCACAATTGATCGAAGAACATGTTTCCTCAGCGGTAATCATGCATTAGCTGAATTTCCTTTGATCCCAATTGATCCGAGTACATGTTTCCTCAGCGGTAATCATGCACTCGACACTATATAAACCGTTTCCCCACCCACAATTTCCTCTTTCGCTCTGACGAAGGACTAACGCTCGAAATGCCAGCTGCTGTTCGCTTTCCACGGCGGTTAGCATACCTCAATCGACTTTACTTGATTACATACTAGTATTTATTATTCGTTCGTTTTCACATGTAACTAGTAATTTGTAATTATTCAATATTTTTAGTATTATTATTTATTAGGTCTATTCCTTTGTAGCGTCTAGAACAGGTACTATATAAATTGTATAATAATAATACTAATACTAATACTAATAATAATAACTATTATTATTATAAAGCCCTGTATCGATTTGTGAGCTCCACTGTATATTAAACCCGATGAAGACTGGTACTTGGCCAGCCGAAATATCGTATAACCTTTTACATATTGTTTACATAAGCATTTGTAGTGTTTGTAGTAGCTAGACACACTTCCTGTGCATATGTTAATGAGTGATGACGTATTGTACATCCCGGACCTAATGTAGTGTTCGTGACGAGCCAGAGTGTGCGTCTCCGGGACGCTCGTGTGTAAGATGTATGCCGAGTAGTTTGGCCTTTGTGGCCTCAATAAATACCACAGCATTGCAGTAATCTTCGGACAAATTGTTGTTTTAGTCAGGGAGCATAGGACAAAGGTCAGGGAGCATAGGACAAAGGTCAATATACATGTATGTAAGGCATGAGAGATTCCATTATCGAACGGCATGGACTGTGGTTATATCAGTGCTGCCGATCAGACATTTTTATTATTATTTGTTATACATACATTTCAGTGAAACTCACTGAAAAGGGCTTTTCAGCTACAATAGATCAAATCCAATATTATGACAATACATGATGCAATTCTAAAAGATGAAAAAAGGGAAAACTTAAAGGAACCTCCCCTGAAAAAACAGTGTTTGCTCTCAAATCTTTGTTATGGGTATCTAAATCTATTGCTGTGTTGTATCACTTCTTATTATATGGCTAGGTAACTTCGTGAGCTGTGTTGTATCACTTCTCATTGTATGGCTTCTTATTATTTGGCTAGGTAACTTCGTGAGCTGTGTTGTATCACTTCTCATTGTATCACTTGTTATTATATGGCTAGGTAACGTCGTGAGCTATGTTTCTAATGGATATCTAAATCTATTGCTGTGTTGTATCACTTCTTATTATATGGCTAGGTAACTTCGGGAGCTATGTTTCTAATGGATATCTAAATCTATTGCTGTGTTGTATCACTTCTTATTATATGGCTAGGTAACTTCGTGAGCTGTGTTGTATCACTTCTCATTGTATGGCTTCTTATTATATGGTTAGGTAACTTCGTGAGCTATGTTTCTAATGGATATCTAAATCTATTGCTGTGTTGTATCACTTCTTATTATATGGCTAGGTAACTTCGTGAGCTGTGTTGTATCACTTCTCATTGTATGGCTTCTTATTATATGGTTAGGTAACTTCGTGAGCTATGTTTCTAATGGATATCTAAATCTATTGCTGTGTTGTATCACTTCTTATTATATGGCTAGGTAACGTCGTGAGCTATGATTGCTCAGTTTGCGGTCCATAACGTCCGGTATACGGACCGTACAATTGAAGCAAAGCTGCTTTGGAAT
Source organism: Actinernus sp. WN-2022 (assembly GCA_030867875.1). NCBI lineage: Eukaryota > Metazoa > Cnidaria > Anthozoa > Actiniaria > Actinernidae > Actinernus > Actinernus sp. WN-2022. Next base: position 98,737 of record JAOWCC010000177.1, on the reverse strand, counting down.
ACTTTTGAGCCATATAATAAACATGTTATAAATTCACTTGCTTGGTCTGTATCATAGGTTCTGGATCCTCCTTTCCACCCTTTTTTATGGCCGTGCATGCTTCGCGCTTGGGCCATAAAGGGAAAACTCGCTACATAAATTACACAACCAACACCCTAAATTCCAATTACATTGTAGTTTAGACGTATCCTGACTTTGTTCAGTCTCTATGGTTGTTTCAGGTCCTGTTAGAAATTCAGTAAGGAACGGACCAAGGAAGTGAGTTTAATAAGAGGTATAACGTTTATTCTAGATGTCACTTATGGACAGATTTTCCAGTCCCTAAAACTCATTTGAATTAGTGTTATCCCCATTGTAAGAAATTAAAACAATAGACAAGACAAGACAATTTATTTCACACTGATTTGAAAACGTAAATAAAAGGAGTGGCATGAGAAATACAATACATTGAGGTCATTAGATTTATAAATAAGGCCAACACAATGTATGTGTGCAGCAGCCAAAGTAGCGCACGGCTTTCGAGTTCGCTGCTGTAATTAGGAAAGTAAAATAGGCTGAGCTTGAGCTCAGTGATCAATTAAAATGGGATATATGACAATAGCTCTTTTATTGTGCAACAAATGGGACAACCATGTGGCAGCGCCCGGGAAATTCAAATGAGTTTTATGGACAGGAGAACGGGTCATAACTGAAAGCTAGTGTACAATTTACAGAAAACAAACACAGAATTAGATTTAGGTATCCATAACAAACATTTGAAAGCAAAGACTCTTTTTTTAGTGGAGGTACCTTTAATAACTATTGACTTTTATATAAATATGCATGATAAATAGTACTACGATGTATAATTGAAACTATGATTACAACTTAATACGAGTAAAATATAAGTGTATAAGCTTACGTATACATATATCATGATAGAAATAATAATACAAACTATGTACCGGATAAAAATGAATAGAAAGTTTCCATACATATTATTTCAGACGCAAATAACTTGGCACCGGAACATTTTTTGCAGCTCTCTCTGATAGTCAGTTTTCATAATTCCGTAGACAAAGAAATTTACCGCGGAATTGACATACCACAGCAAGACTGCAGTGCTTGTTACAGTCATGGACACAGGGCAAGATAAAGCTATGTGCTTACATATAATGCAGTACACGTGAAGACTGTTACATAAAAAAAATATCAGTACTACGATTCCTACAGCTTTGAAATCGTTAGATCTTGAGCAAGCTGCGGTGCTAGCTCTCGTAGAGGCGTGATCATCAGGACTATTCCAAGCAAGTTGTTGTTGTTGGTTCTGTATCTGTCTTCTGTGCTTTTCAACTACGATAATAATTCGAGTGTAGGCATACATCATACAGAACACAGGAAGGATGAATAGTACAACTATGGATATCACAAAGTGGTACCTTATGTGCAATTGAAGATTCTTAATTTGCAGATAATGAATTAAGTAAGGAATAGTAATTGCTATTGATAACATCCAGGCTGTTAACATCAGAGCAACAGACCGCGATCTTGTTATTAAGGTTTGATGCTTGAACGGATGAACAACGGCAATGTAACGGTCAAATGTTAACACACACAGGTTTAGTACTGAAGCATTCAGGAAAAGAAAGGAAAAACATGCAGATAAAGCCGACGCCGTATGATTGCATTTGGACCAAAATGCACATATGAACATCACTGGAGCATTGAATGCCCCAACACAAAAATGTGCCACTGCTAAAGATAAAATGAAGTAGCTATTTGCTGAGGACTGTTGAAGGATATGTTTCCTAGAGCATATAATGTATATTACAAGGCCATTTCCTACAACAGTAATGACCGCAATTATTGCAAGTAACGCCCAGAACCAGTCCTCGTACTTATTGGCAAAGAATAGGCTCCCGTTTAAATAATTTACCGTGTTGTTTTCCGACTGTTTATCTGCTCCCCTATCGTGTGTGTCGTTTGTTAACGGTGTACTCATGATTATCAGTTAGAATTACAAACAAACCTTGCTTATCCTACGGAAGGATTTTCCTCTGTTTCCAACTTTAAAATCAAAACAAATATTAAATTGTTTTGAAACAGTATTATATACTTTGATAAGTTAAAGTTTTAGTTGATATTGAGTAAATGACAACCATTACCCAGTACTCTACGTAGGGAATATCGCTGGCTTTTTAACTCCTACGTTCTATACCAATTCAGTAGTGAAAAAACAGTAACATCTGTTTCAGTTTCTCGCTTGTCCTTCTTGTTTACAGCGTATTTATATGGGTGGATAAAACTCTGTGATAATCTCAATCCTTAACTTACAATGTCTTGACATTGACTGAAAAGTTCAGTAGAATGACTCATTTTCGTCGCTTGCTAATCTTGAGTCTTGAATTCAGCGTATAACTGTCCGTGCCTTACATTTTGAAGATGCTTTTCCTATCTTTCAGTCTTGTATTTCCCGTTTCTCTTTTCTTCTTTTCCACACGGCGGCTCCTCTTGTTTTCAGTACTTCCTTGGTCTTTTAATGATTCTTAAACGCTTTAAGTTCAAAGTTTCACACTCTCTCAGCTTCCCCGCGTTCAATTTGTGTTTTTGAAACGGTCGTAGTTTAATATTTTCTTGCACTGCATGTACAGCTGCTGGATAATCCTAAATATTCTTTTTCATCATACATATATATGTTTCCCAAGTGTACTCCGCATTCAAAACATACTGACATATAAGCAGATATAGATTGTCTAAGAGAGTCGGTGAAGAATTACCACGACGGTATTACATGCATCGGCATATAAAAGGGAAACGACGACCGCTAAATTAATGAAGAAGAAAATGAATAAGGTTTCTGTTTCAGAGCACAGCTGCATGTTTCAAGTTGTCAGTGTTTACAGACCCTCATTGTAATAAAAGAGATGTGACCGCCATTATGAATATTACAGTAGTTGTACCACAGGGAGCCCACTCCAATGAAGATCTGTACATGTTTACCTCAAAGGATATCGTCGTAAAGTCAGTTACTAACAGACATTCAAAACGAAAATCTTGTGGTTGTCACGAAATAGAGTTAAATAAAACGTTTAAGTGGTTAAATTGCAGGAATTAGAGTAAACTATAGACTTGATTTTGCGGTTTTGTAATATATCTCCTCTTAATTTCCCGTTAATTACTGTGAAACGCCCAGTTTTTACTGTGCATGTTGTTCTGCCAATTGAGAATTCTCCCTAGTTTGAATAACCACGCCGGGCGCAAAAGATCGTAAAAAGGCCGAGGTTGAGTGCACACAAAAAAATATAATTAACACCATTTCTTTACGACTACTCTAAATTTGAAGATATTTTGGCAGATTGGTAACAAAGTGAAACTTAATTTTTTGGACAATTGTTTATGTATTCTGCCGTTGTTGTGACGTCATAAGAGATGTCTCCTTTTTTGGTGAAATATAACCTTTAAAACACGTTGCAAACAGATTATGATATCAAAATGGCTTCATGAAATATATTCATTTAGCAAAAAATTGAAGTCTCTACGATAAATATATCCAGAGTTATGGATGATTCACTATTTCTATGACGTCATTATCAGTGACGTCAGGCTTAAAGCATAAATCAGACTGCCTACTATAAAAATAGCACTAAAGGAAATACTATGACTTCTGAGTGTTAGACAAAGGTGTTCCGTCGATAAAATTTAAAAAAATATGAACTGGCTATTTTCTGAGGACATCCAAATATATTAATGACGTCATAATGACGTCTACCAAAAATAAAACTTCATTTCTAAGCTGTTATACTCAAAAAATCTAAATTCTAAAAAGAACACGTTGTTATCAATAAACAGTTTTATTATTGTGCAAAATATGATGTACCAATATTTCGAACTCTAAAAGTTAAAACAAGCGATATTTTCATAAATGGTTTTATGTTATTTATTTCCCGCCAATTTTTGGCGGGAAAATTGCGAAAATTTAAAATTGAATAACTTTTGTTTACCTCTACCAATCGAGAACGGGTTTTCGATTCCTTCATACTCACGAACAAGAGATTTTAAAAAGATATAATAAAACGTTTTTAAAGGTAATAAAAATTTATAGGAAACCTATTAGAAATGGACAAATGACGTCGTTGTGACGTCATAATGATGGCTACATTAGCTTAACTTATCAGATTATGTTTTGTTGGCACTCATTTACCTACCAAAATTCATTTATCTACGCCGAACACTTTTTAAAATATAGAAACCCCGGCCTTTTTACGTTCATTTGTGCCCGGCGTTAACAGTCTGTAGGTACTCTCTCAGTCCTTTTATTAGTTCATATACTGACAGAAGGGTTTGGAATACATTCACAATTTTTGACATATAGTCTGATCTTCCAGAACAGCACCTGACATTAATTGGCAAAGTATAATATTATGAATGTGTTAAATGGCATCTGCGTGAATTTACCCGTGGTATTAACATATGAAACTTATCCCATACAAGCGAGAACATTTGCTCTTGCTAGTGCCCAGGCCAGTGCGGACAGCTTATTTCCGTATTGCGCATGCGTAATGTAGTCGTTGAAAGAAATAAAGCAGACGACTTTCAACACAGAGGTCAAACGTGAATCCAAAACCCCTATGCTATATAAAATGTATCGACGAGATTTCGTCGAATTTGTCACCAATAATGAGGAAAAAGGCAAAAAGGATAATAAACTTTACGATGAGGAAGCGAGTAAAAATAATGACAAGTGGATACCATCAAGAGACCATAACCTAAGTGATGGTCTCTTGATACCATTCAGTGATGAAACTATATATAGCTATAGCCCGCTCTCATTATAAGTATTCGCATTGAAAGACCTTAGTATTCCTTCAGACAGTTCAGAGCTTCCCTGACAAACCGGTCAGTCTTAATTATTTTGCGGGATTATATCGAGAAGTTAAGAGAAAATTATATTCTGAGATGATCGAAAGCGGGACGATTCAGCTGTTACGGAAAGAGGTTTCTCTTGTACAGGATATGTTCTAGGGAGGAACCAAACTGAAGATAGCAGCCAGTTCAGCAGCCTGTTCAGCAGCCAGTTCAGCAGCTTCTCGAAATCAGATAGACAAATAAACTACCAATTCGAAAAATAGTTCACCATGGTCATCAGACGAGCTTACAGAGATACCAGCGCTTCGACGACAGGAAGAACAAGTATTGCAAGCAGAAGAAAGATTTTCGTTGTCATTTAGACCGCGCTTATTCGTTACGAATGTGGGTAAACTATACATCAAAACGCGGGAGATTCAATAGACTAATTGAATTTGGTTGTAGGTTTTTGATTGGTTCTTTTCCCAGCCTTTTATAGCCCAGACTTTCCTGACATATGCCAAGAAATAGAGGAACGCCTTGTATATTTTGACTCAACCGGTCGAAAACAATTGCAAATTGACCGCGGAAAATAAGTGACTATGGGGTTCAAACTATTAAAACTACAGAGAAAGGACATTATTGTTTTGTATTACGTTCGTAGGTTTTTAGTTTTTATTTACGAGGCATAAAATTAACAAATTGCAAGAAAATTGCGCAATTTTGGCGAACAGTTAGTGAACTCCCGGAGGGGGCGTGAGCGTGACTCACGTCTAGTGACCTTTTGCTAAACGGAAGTTTGATATGTACACCCAACAATATTTCCGGAAAGTATACATTATATTTGTAGCAAACAATAAGGGCAGCACGTTTGTCACTGATTTATGAAATTTCAAGAGAATGACTGATATGTTAGCTTAGCAGTAGAAATATTAACGCAGTGTTTTGTAAAATAACTTTCCCGCTGCTTAATATCTCCGTATCTTTACATGATAGTCATGCTTTCTACGCGTGGTCTGAAAAACTGCGGGAGGAGTAATGCTTTAGCAGGGTTACTTTATATTAATATGTTATCGTCGCAGCCGCATTTCACTAAAACGATTTTATATAATTATGACGTCATAAATCGCGTGATACGACAACCATCCACTTAACAAATTTAAGGAAGTTGATATTAGTATTATGGTGTAATTAGATTTATTTAAACTGTTATTTCTGTCCGAAAACATTTTTTTAACGTAAATCTATTTTCCATTAAATGACCCAGTCCTTAAAGACTCTATGTCGACCGGCATGCAATGCGGGCGCTTTGTAGGTTTCGTATCATACAAAACCTCGAATTTAGCAAGTTAGACGGTATGGTTCAGTAATCTTCTTCCATCCTTGTAATCATAGCGACTTTTTGGAAAAAAATACTCTCAAAAGACGTATAAGTCAATCAGTTAACTTTACATTCAGTTATTTCGCAAAAATCATTCAATTCTATACTCTTGTTAGACCTGTTATGAGTCATGAGTTTAGAGTCGTCCATCTTAGATGGCGTCCAAGGAACCAAAACGGCAACTAGGTAAAGGAGGACGGCCCAAAAAAACAGTGACTTTGAAAGTTACATACTTAAGAGAATCGGTACAAGACCAGTGGAGGGATTGGAAAGCCTCGAAGGGATATTCAAGACTCACGGACAGTGAATTCGCTCAAGTTTTACTGCAGTAACTGAGTAGGTAATACTTGAAATTATTTGCGCTCTGTACTTGAGTTTGTAGTCTGTTCTCACTCTCTGCTCTACTCACTTAAATATTTTCTTATCTTTTTTACATATTGGTCTCGTCTTCAGTTCATGTCCAATCAGCACGCTTGGCACAAATGACCCTAAAATCTATCACTTTGCTATATTTTCAAAAGTTTCCAACTTAGAAGGTTGAATTTTTGTGGGATGATGAAGACCGACGACCTAAACAAAATCCGATGATTTGATCTACCGTAGACATCTTGATGACGTCACAGTTACGTCATGTATCCATTTATAATAGGTTTCTCGATGTTTTCAATTACCTTGAACATCAGTAAATTTTATATTTTCGATTTCCCATCATGTCGACAACAAAGAAACCGAAAACCCGAGTTCGATTGGTTAAGAGGGAGAAACGTTATTAAATTTTGAATTTTGGCAATTTTCCCGCCAAGATTTGGCGGGAAATATTCAATACAGAACCATTTACAAAATAACTTCTTCATTCATCTTTTAGAGTTTAAAATATTTGTTTACGACAATCTAGCAGTCAAAAGAGTAAATCGGTACCCACAACCGTATGTTTTTAGAATTTTCAATTTTTGAGAGGAAATACTTTAAAATTCCCAGTGAAAAAGAGGAAACGTCATTATGACGTCATATATTTTTGAAAACGTCTTTTAAAAATAACTATTCAAGTATTTTTCGGGTTTTAAAGAGGAACTGTACTTACTGTACACTGAATAGCCACAATATGGTCTTTTTATGTTTTTTCAATTTAGAAAGCATGACTGATGTCAGACCCATGACGTCAGAAAATGTGACGTCACAGGAAATTTCAGTTCTTAATAACTCAGCAATTATTTATCGTAGAGACTTTAAAATTGCGGCAATCAAAAACACATATTTACGTTGTTGTCATAACATGCTTTATTTCAAACGTATAGGTAACGCAGAATTTGACCTTAAAAGGAGTCGTTCGTTATGACGTCACACCAACGTCAATATACAAACGTGTTTGATCCTAAGGACGTTATTTCATTTTAATATTAACATACGGAAATTTCGTTAAATTTGACAGCGAATTAAACAAGATGTGCTGGTTTATATATTTTTGGCTCGCTTTTAGTGATCGATTTTGAGGTAACTTATGCCAGGCGTGCAGCACAACAGGATCTGGAGGTGATCAGCACGAGCAACGTCTACCTCAACAACTTTATACATGTCATGTCACTATCATTATGTAATTTCATGAGTGAGTACAGTTGCATGCAGGTTTCACAGTCGTATTGGTCTGATATACACGTACATGTAGGCTATACAATTTACCTTTAGCATTCTTGAAGTTCTTCAGTATTTAGCTTCAAGTTTGGATAGGTTAGGTCTTCTATAGGGTAGGGAATTTCATTTTTTCTTGAATGCACTCTCAAAATTACAAGAGTAACCTTGTAATAGCTAGGCCAAGGATCAGGGTTTCACACTAAAATCCTATTTCTCAAATCATAAGCCTTAGCTCTGTGGTGACAATTAGAATCACAACTTGAGAATTATTCCTCAAAAACACTTATCCCTTATATTACAGCACAGAATTTTAAAGCAAGAGCTTATGACAAGTAGCCAAAAGGGTAGTGCCTCTGTCACAACAACATCCAAGACATCTGGCTCCAACTATTGCTTTACGAGAAAGCCCAGAATTGATTTATTTGGTTACTTAATATTGCAGCAGATTTAGGGCTAAGAAATAATTAAATAAATCTCCCTTACAGTGTCTGTGACTAGCAGTGGATATTTACAGTGTGACTACTTCTAACAGGACCACCCAACACTAACCAGCCAGTCACAGCACAAGTTTATAACGGCTACATTGCAGAATACCCCACCACTTCGAAAGATCACTTGAAAAGCCCTTACAAATTGTTCAAAATTATCCATTTAGCTCGGGTGTATTTAGATTCGTTCTATGAATGATTTGGAGTTGAAAATGGGTAAGATTTATTTGAATTTCAGGGTTAGGTTTTTAGAGGGTTTGTATGAGAATTTGAGAAAATGCATTATTAATGAACCAAGTGGTGGGGTATTCTGCAATCATTCCCAAGCCAATCAAATTTGACAATGTGGTGGCCCATGTTGAAGTTGTTACACCGTAACTTGCCATGTCACTTCACAATGAGGTAAATATCCACCAATTGTCACTGGATCTGTGTTGAATAATGTTTTTAGTATATACCACACAAGTGTTATAGTGAGTAGCTTAGCCAATTAGATTGCAGCATTGCTGATAGAACACAATTGATTTCTAACAACTAATATATGTCAGTTAAATGAATATCGCACTTTAGGCCCACAACAGAAACTCTATTGTTGTTATTATTGTTGTTACTCTGTGTTTTTTTTTGCAATAGTGCTAGATGGGCACTTTCCACTATGCTCTCATATTGCCTAGTCATGTGTCTGGTCATGTGTCTTTGTCCAGTGAGAGCACAGGAATTGTTATTTTATTTGAACAATAAAGATTCACCACTTTTTCAACCCAAAATTTTACAATTCTTGGAGGGCACTTTGCATAAACACAATAGCTTTTTTATCTTCCATGGGACAACGTTTTTTGGAAAAGATGAGTTGTTCCAGGAGAGATGAATAACTATTGTATTTATGCAGTGTCCTCCAACAAATTGCCCAATTTTGGGATAAGAAAGCAGTGAATACAGACTTTCTGTCTCGAGCCTATAATCTGATATTTTCCTTGGAAATTTGATGTTGTAAAACTTGATATAAACCTGATATAAACCCTCAACTTTGTTTGTTTGACTAATATTTGTGAGAGCCCACCTGACTCCACTCCCTATGCTATATCGAAAGTGGGCTATACGAAAATTATTTGTAAGGGGTGGACCATTAGAAACTACTGGACTGTGGTTGAAAACTCCCCACTAAAAAATTGTGCAGGGAAAAAAGTTAACCAAGAAATTCCTACAAGCAGATGATCATCGCAAAAACAATTAATGAAAGCAAACTTGTTTAAAGAATATTCTGAAGATAAATTAGTTTGAAAAACGATCTGTGCACTAATCCCCCCCCCCCAAGTCATTTTTAATCGTAAACACCTAACTACAAACAGCAATCCAGAATGTTCAAGTATTCAGAAGATATGGATATTACACATTCCAGCAAACCAGGGCATTCAATGGGTCCCACCTCACTTTAATAATCCATCCCTGTCATGTCATAGTTTGTGTGAACTCAGCTGTGCTGGGGGGGGGGGGGGGGGGGAGAGAACTCTCCGGGGTCGACTCTCTATATCTCGCTGATGGCAATGCTCATCATACGTACCTTTTGGGGTAAAAATGCATATTTTGGTACCTCTGGGTGTTTAATTTGAAATGCCAACAGTACCTTTATGGTATTCAGAGTAAACCAAGTAAGATATTAAAATAGCTAGTATTGCCACCTCTTAGGGTAAAAATTAATTTTGGCCATGCCCAGAAAAATGAGATTTTGGTACCTTTTAAGGGTTCCTTTGGAATTTTTCAACAAGCATCCCATCACTTTTATTTGGGAGCCCCCACCCCTACAGGGGGACTTTTCTACTCCGATCTTAAGCCAATATAGACATTGTCTGGGGAGGGATCTGTTGATGGATCTTTTTTACGGCACGAGAAGGAATAACGTCCTTTCCCAAAATAGCCATGCTCCCACAAGATAAACTGTCTAGGCTGTCTTGCTGTAGCTGGCCATTGAAACGTCTAGAGGATCCACCCTAATTTCACCTACAGCAAATGGTAATTTTGAGAACATGTCTGTCTAGACATAGGTTTCGTCCAAGGCATATGAAGTGATGCATTCCCTTCATCTGTAACATTAAATTTTATTCTCAGGAGCAAGGCACAACGTTCCTGGAATGTCGGGTTCTGGGCCTGGATTCATGACTACTCATGAAGATTGTAAAATCTAAGCTCCCACGGCCATTGTTCAACAGTTTTATCCCAGGGGGTACTGGACCCATGTTTGGGTATAGAGTTGAGACCCTGACCCTGTTTACGACAGAAAAACTCCAAATACCTACCCTGTGTAGGACAACACCCTCTAGTTTAGGACCATGTTTAGGACAAATGACAAAATACAGACTCTTGTTTTACACAATTGTGTTTTATTGGCAATTGCAATGATTGGGTGACAATGATCTTGTGGAGTGTCTGTTGACTGATGACTTGTTAAAGACTGGTGAGATGAGGATAATCGTACAATCAATACCCTGGTTAGGACAGGTAGGACAGACTCTCATGAAATTATATACCCTGTTCAGGACCGACGCCAAAAACCGTACCCTGTCCAGCGCACGTCCCTGTTTAGGCCAAGAATGCTATATAAAGTGGTAAGCTGTAGCGCCAAGTGTGCACGCCCTACGAGGGAAAGAGAAAACATCTCTGACCCAAGTGGAACTCGAACCCAACGACCTCCAGGCTACATGTCTGGCGCTCCACCAACTGAGCTATCAAGTCAGATGAGAGCAATCGTGGGTATTGGTGCGTTATATGGGGTCACGGCGATTATATATGTATATGTAGTTATGATATTGAATCATGTTTGCCGCGTAGCACCAGCAAGTGCAAAGAATGCAATATAAAGTGGTAAGCTGTAGCGCCAAGTGTGCACGCCCTACGAGGGAAAGAGAAAAAATCTCTGACCCAAGTGGGACTCGAACCCAACGACCTCCAGGCTACATGTCTGGCGCTCCACCAACTGAGCTATCAAGTGAGATGAGAGCAATCGTGTGTATTGGTGCGTTATATGGGGTCACGGCGATTATATATGTATATGTAGTTATGATATTGAATCATGTTTGCCGCGTAGCACCAGCAAGTGCAAAGAATGCAATATAGAGTGGTTAGCTGTAGCGCGAAGTGTGCACGCCCTACGAGGGAAAGAGAAAAAAATATCTGACCCAAGTGGGACTCGAACCCAACGATCTCCAGGCTACATGTCTGGCGCTCCACCAACTGAGCTATCAAGTCAGATGAGAGCAATCGTGTGTATTGGTGCGTTATATGGGGTCACGGCGATTATATATGTATATGTAGTTATGATATTGAATCATGTTTGCCGCGTAGCACCAGCAAGTGCAAAGAATGCAATGTAAAGTTGTAAGCTGTAGCGCCAAGTGTGCACGCCCTACGAGGGAAAGAGAAAAAATATCTGACCCAAGTACCCCCCCCCCCCCCTGGAGTTTTACAAGAATTTAAACTCTGTCGTCATGCTAAATCGTTAAAGAAATCTTTATAAAAAGAAATGTGGAGTTTAGTGACACTGTAGATTATAGTAAAATCCTTCTGAAAAATATCAATCGTGTACTTTAATACACTAGTTATTTCCTGTTTGGTGTTCTCTTCTTTGCCTCGCTAGCGAACAGCCTGGTACACTTATATAACGCGCGCTTCCTTGAGGAACTGTTTCTAGATTCTGAAATAATGTTCGTAATACAGAAAAATGTTTTACACCTTTTTATTTTTGTCCTTATTTGGGCTGTGATAAAAACATTAGATGGCACAGGAGAACCCGATGAAATGCAGTATACGGCATCTTTATCGTCGATTGCGAATGGGTTCATAAAATTGCTGATGGCCTGCATAACGCTGCATGTGTCTTGTTCGCTCTTCAATCTCTGTGAAGGTCTGACCTCCTTGTGTGACGTGCACTCTTGACTGTCCATGTTTGCAATCGCCTTGGTTGCTTGTAGATAGCTAGCCCTGGTGTGTCTTGTCTTGCACCATCTATAATATGCAGACTGATTTCTGCTGAAACCAACAATACCGCCGTGGGATTTCGCATGCCGATTGATAGTTTGCTCAATTGTGATGTCAACAGCATTCCTGTATGATGGCACATCTGATCTGCTAACGCTGAATCCGTTGCGCTTTAGCAGCTCTTCAACTCCTGGGTGTGACTTGGGAAGATTCAGCTGCAGAACGATGACCAAATATGCTGTAGAGTACCTTGCATAGTTCGGGTGGTCGTAACTGAAGAACAAGCTGCACATGTGTTGGAGACTTGCAAGGTGCAGCTCTAGATTGTTCTCTTTGGTTGCTCGTTGGAACAACAGAATTAGAGACACCTTGTCCATGTAGCTCATCCAGAATTGAGCAGTCTTCCCAAGCTCCCCCTGACGAACACTCTCCTTGAACTGGGAGTAGAGGCGCAGCGATTTTCGGCAGCTGTCACTTGCCAAGGCAGCAGACAGGTTTTCCTTGCATGGATCTTTGGCAAGACAATCTAATGTGGTCATTGCCTCGTAATCAAGAATGTTTCCAGAGCATGACTCAAAGATGATTTCCTGTCATAACCTGCGCAATTGACCCACTCGCACAGATCCCTGATTCCACCAGAATTTCCTCAAAGCCACTGCCCCTCATTTTCTTCCCGAGTGCACCCATGTAGGAACAGGTGAGGTGGAAACTTCCCATTCTAACGATAAGGTCATCAAAGATTTCAGGATTCTGCCACACGAGCGAGTAAGCCTTCTTTGCCACTGCTAGATCGAACGTCACAAACGTATACAGCTGGTTAACTTCCCTTGATGCCTGTTGCGATCGCTTCAATATATGCTGGACAGTGGCGTTTTCAGTCACAGGTGCAAACACTGCCGCCATATAGTCTACGGTGGACTGCTGAGCTGGTGGCGAGACCTTGCTAGTTCCAGTCAACGACACCCAACCTGCCCATGGCGGGACAATCTGAGCAGAATGTTTCAGTACACCCGACCGACAGATAAACCACAGATCGTCTGATAATCGAGCATTTCCTTCAGCTTCAGTATTAAGCACTTCTGTCTTGGACATTGTCAGCTTTGGCTCGACCTTATCCTTTGCAAAACATGGTTCAATTTCTTCGGAGGTGCATCGCGTTGATCGCTTCTTTGTTCTAGTGAGATGCGCTGCTGCACGTGAGATCACTGTGTCATGCTCACCATCTCCTGATACTTCCTGGATTACGATACCGTGTGCAGTATGCGTAGTGCCCGCGCCCGATGGTGTTTCTTCTCTTAGGTCGAAATTGTCCCAGCAAAGGTGAGTGACAATGTTCCGATCTGGGTTAATCGTGCATGGGATGACACCATCTCGCTCATCCATGGCCTTGAACATCGCAGTTTCCAGTTCCAGAAGTCTAGAGTAAGACGTACAATGGCCAAAGCGGTGGATGATTGATACAACCTCAGCACTGCCTGTCAAGTGCCTGAGAGCTATTCCAAGGAGCAGATGCTTTGGCATCATCCACTGTCCATTCGTGACAGCTTTGCAGATATCCTGGGCAAACGATGATACCATTCTTTCTTTGTTCTCTGATGTGTCTGTCTTGCCTGCTATCAGATAACTGACAAATTCTTGTAAGCATGATGGCGGCTGTATTACGTTACTCATAAGAAAGTCTGAAGATGGCGGCCATGGCATGTCTTCAGATTCAATTTGCGCACTTTGAATAGATCTGCGCAGAATTAAGGCTGCTTCTTCCAATCTCTTGGCCTCAGAGGCAGCGGTTTCAAATGCTGCCTCTACTGCTTGACCTTTCTTCAGCTCCGACGCATACACAAGCTCACTTTTATAATTTGGCTGCCAAAACTGAATGACGTTCCAAACTGTTTCACTAGCTTAGCCTTCAACTTGTCGGTTTTGTAATCAGCGTTATATAATTTAGGAGTGTTCTCAAGCATAAATTTGAGGTACCGCTCTCGAAGCATAGACATTCTCTCAACATTTGAGCCTACAATAATAGACTTATTGATGTAAGCACAAATGTGATCAAAAGCAACTTTGTGGGCTGCCTCCACTGATTGTTTGAGTCAACATTATCCTCATCCTTTGATCCACTATATCTATCTACAGATCGAGTATAATTTTTGCGGCATGACACATGGTAGTGGGCTTCTCTGGCTACTAAATCGATACCCTGAACCTTCAATAGTATGGCTTCATCTTGTTTTGTCTCTGCTGCTCTCTTAATTGACTGTTCAGCTGTTTCTGTTACACATTTTATTAGCTGCTCCTCCTTCCCATATTTTCTTATCCGATTTTTATCGCAAACAAGGCATCTATCAGCAGGCAAGAGCAGTGATGCTGTGGATTGTCGTTCTGACAATCTACGCCTTTTTACAGAGCTAGGGCCTGGGTCAGCATTATTAGATACATTCTTGCGTTTTAATAGTCGAGATACGTGTGTGAATGTCTGATAACAAGACCTGTGGTATCCATATTTATTTGGCTGGAAAGTACTTGGCACGTGTGAGCAGATATCATCAAGTCTGTCCTTGGAATTGATCTGGAACTGTCGGATCTGAACAGATTCCTTAATTTTTTTGAAACTTTTCTCTGACATTACTGTTATGTTTGACTCAGTTTTGAATTGGTGAACATGAATTATGCATCCCAAGGTCGTCTTCCTTTGCTTCTTTCTGCTTGTAGTTTTAAGGTTTAGTGGCTTTTCACCCTTGTGTTTGTTAATATCCATGTCACCAAAGTATTTTGTAGTGATCGCTATACTCGTCAAAGCAACATACAAATACAAATATTGGAATAAATGTGATGAGTTGAAAACTTCCGAGGCAATACAAAACTAGAGAGTAATCGTTTATAGTATTGCACTTATCAAAGAAACTACAACACATGATCGTCCATGTAAATATTGTAGTCAAGATTTAGATGCTTTGAACTATTTTAATTATGCAGTGACTGCTTCAAAAGAGCAAAACATAGGAAATTGTATCAAACATACCTTTAGCATTTCCAAGATGGCGGACTTGAAGGATGATGGGAAAAATAAAAAGTGGGAAGAGGATTCTGGGAATTAATTACTAGTTCGCTCATTATGGTTGTCCTGGGGAACGTTTGGCTTACAAGAGCGACTGTAGGTATGGCATTTGGATGATTTTTGAAAACTGGCAAACAAATAAATGCTACAAATATCCCAGAATATGAATGTTGTCTTGTTATTCTGACAGCAGTGAGAAACTACTGTCCTATGATGATGCGAACTACCTATTTACAATATTTATTGATGACCATTATACATTATGAACATACGTCTGATACAGGTGAGTAAATAAACAAAGTCGTGTGCATTTTTTCGGCGTTTAGAATTTATTCTGATATTGTTTTCTAAAATCACCGAATTGGGCTCCCTGTGGTTTTTGCTTGAAAGAAGAATGCTGCCGTACGGCCACACCCACCAACCGATCAAATGCCAACATCCATTTTTGGAATACCCCTGGGCTAAAGATTAAAACGGCACATGTCTCACAAAATCCCCAAAGGGGGGGGGGGGGGGGGAGGGTTTCACTTTCTGGCCCATGGACTATCTAGTGTACAATTTACTAGGAAACAAACACAGAATTGGATTTAGCATTTGAAAGCAAAGACTGTTTTTTTAGTGGAGATACCTTTAATAACTATTGTCTTTTACATAAATATGCTTTATAAATAGTATTACGATGTATAATTGAAACTATATGATTACAACTTAATACGAGTAAAATATATCAAGTGTATGCTTACGTATACATATATCATGATAGAAATAATAATAAAAAACTATGTAAAGGATAAAAATGAATAGAAAGTTTCCATACATATTATTTCAGACGCAAAGAATAATTTAGCACCGGAACATTTTTCGCAACTCTCTCTGATAGTCAGTTTTCATAATTCCGTAGACAAAGAAATTTGCCGCGGAATTGACAAACCACAACACGACTGCAATGTTTGTTAAAGTCACGGACACACGGCAAGATAAAGCTATGTCCTTACATATAATGCGGTACACGTGAAGACTGTTACAGAAAATAAATATCAGTACTACGATTCCTACAGCTTTGAAATCGTTTGATATTGAGCAAGCTGCCGTGTTAGCTCTCGTATAGGCGTGATCATTAGGATTATTCCAAGCAAGTTGTTGTTGTTGTTTCTGTATCTGTCTTCTGTGCTTTTCAACTACGATAACGATTCGAGTGTAGGCATACATCATCCAGAACACAGGAAGGATGTATAGTACAACTATGCATATCACAAAATGGTACTTTATGTGCAATTGAAGATTCTTAATTTGCAGGTTATAAATTACGTAAGGAATCTCTATTGCTATTGATAACACCCAGGCTGTTAATATCAGAGCAATAGATCGCGATCTTGTTAGTAATGTTTGATGCTTGAACGGATGAACAACGGCAATGTAACGGTCAAATGTTAACACACACAGGTTTAGTAATGAAGCATTCAGGAAAAGAAAGAAAAAACCTGCACATAAAGCATAGACAGTATGATTGCATTTGGACCAAAATTCACATTTGAACATCACTGGAGCGTTGAATGCCCCAACAAAAAAATCTGCCACTGCTAAAGATAAAATGAAGCAGCTATTTGCTGAGGTATTTTCAAGAATATGTTTCCTACAGCATATAAGGTATATTACAAGGCCATTTCCTACAACAGTAATGACCGCAATTATTGCAAGTAACACCCAGAACCAGTCCTCGTAGTTAATGGAAGATAAATTAGTCCCGTTTAAATATCCTAACGAGTTTTTTCCCGACTGTTTATCTGCTCCCCTATCTTGTGTGTCGTTCGTTAACTGTGTACTCATGATTATCACTTAGAATTACAAATAAACCTTGCTTATCCTCCGGTTGGATTTTTCTCTGTTTTGAAACTTTAAAATTAATCTGACAGTTTTGAAACAGTATTATAATGCGGATTTTCATAAGTTAAAGTTTTAGTTGATATTGAGTAAATGACAACCATTAGCCAGTACTCTATGTGGCACACCCACTAGTGAAAACACCGTAACATCTGTTTCAGGTTCTCGATTGTCCTTCTCAGTTGTTTACAACGTACTTATCTGGGTGGATAAAAGTCTGTGATAATTTCAAGTCCTTAACTTACAATGTCTTAACATTGACTGAAAAGTTCAGTAGAATGACTCCTTTTCGTCGCTTGCTAATCTTGAGTCTTGCATTCAGCGTATAACTGATTGCCCGTGCCGTACATTTCGAAGATGCTTTTCCTATCTTTCAGTCTTGAATGTATTTCACATTTCTCCTTTCCTCTTCTTCATTAACGGCTGCTCCTCTTGTTTTCAGTACTTTCTTGGCCTTTCAATGATTCTTAAACGCTTTAAGCTCAAAGTTTCACGCTCTCTCAGCTTGCCCGTTCAATTGTGTTCTTGAAACGGTCTATTTGTTTAATATTTTCTTGCATTGCATGTTCAGCTGCTGGATAATCGTAAATATTCATTTTCATCATACTTATATATGTTTCCCAAGTTTACTCCACGTTCAAAACATACTGATATATAACCAGATAGATTGTCTAAGAGAGTCAGTGAAGAATTACCGTGACGGTATTACATACATCGGCATATAAGGGAAACGACGACCGCTAAATTAATGCAGAAGAAAATGAATAAGGTTTCTATTTCAGAGAACAGCTGCATGTTTCAAGTTGTCAGTGTTGAAATAAAAGAGATGTGACCTCCCTGATGAAAATTGCAGTAGTTGTACCACAGGGAGTCCACTCAAATAATGATCTGTACATGTTTGCCTGAAAGTATATCGTCATAAAGTCAGTTACTAACAGACATTCAAAACGGAAATCCTAATTTTGTAAACGAAAATATCCGTAAGTCATCGATGTGATAATAATCCTTAATCCTAAAATCCAACCCAAATAATCAGTAATCTTTTATTTAGTTGCCATTAATCCGTATCCCTTCATCCTAAAACCCTAACAGGGCCTCGTTACTATGTATTTATTCGTCATTGGACTCTCTTGCATTGCATGTTCAGCTGCTGGATAATCGTAAATATTCATTTTCATCATACTTATGTTTCCCAAGTTTACTCCACGTTCAAAACATACTGATATATAACCAGATAGATTGTCTAAGAGAGTCAGTGAATAATTACCGTGACGGTATTACATACATCGGCATATAAGGGAAACGACGACCGCTAAATTAATGCAGAAGAAAATGAATAAGGTTTCTATTTCAGAGAACAGCTGCATGTTTCAAGTTGTCAGTGTTGAAATAAAAGAGATGTGACCTCCCTGATGAATATTGCAGTAGTTGTACCACAGGGAGTCCACTCAAATAATGATCTGTACATGTTTACCTGAAAGTATATCGTCATAAAGTCAGTTACTAACAGACATTCAAAACGGAAATCCTTATTTTGTAAACGAAAATATCCGTAAGTCATCATGTGATAATAATCCTTAATCCTAAAATCCAACCCAAATAATCAGTAATCTTTTTATTTAGTTGCCATTAATCCGTATCCCTTCATCCTAAAACCCTAACAGGGCCTCGTTACTATGTATTTATTCGTCATTGGACTCTCCGCAGCTTATGAAATTATATTCTACATCTATTATTAAGAAGCGTTGCCATAGAGAGCATAGAACAGAGGACAATAGATAAAAGACATGAGAGATGCCATTATCGAACGGCATGGACTGTGGTTATACAGACATTTATTATGGACATACATTTCAGTGAAGCTCCCTGAAAAGGACTTTTCAGCTACAACAGATATAAATACAAGTCATAGAGAGTATAATATTCAACATGTCAACACGGCAGAACTTTTTCGAAAACAAAACCAATGCAGGAATAACTATACAGAACCAATGCGAAAATTGAGGATCTCAAACTAATGTAAATGGTTATTTCGAGTGGGTGATTGAATGAAGTTCCGTGCAGAGCCGTAGCTGTGTGTTGTGCAAATAAAACCCTTGGTTCAGTATTGCGTGCGAGGGCCAGTTGAATCAGATTGGTCAATTGTTTTACCCACTTAGCGGGTTAGGTTGTTGGGCGGGGGGCAGTAAACGAAAAACGAAATGGCATCAGATTTGTGGGAGTGAGTTAAAGAAGACTGCAGGAAATTAAGAAGAGCTAGGCAGTTGGGGCACTGTGAAATAGAGGTTGACATAGTTAATAGCTTTGTGTGTTTGACGTGCGCGTGTTTCGTTTTCGTGCGTCATTAATTTGAGTTGACTATTGACTTGACTGAGTTGTCGCAAAATCTCCCACTGTACTGGCCTTTTTACCTACCTTAGCGCTAACTTCGTTTTTGTTTTAAATTTTCGGTTTGGATTAACATTCCAAATTAACCACCATTCAAAACGCAACACAAATATCGTGAAATCTTTGCTAAAATCCATTTTTTGCTCTGTACAAATCTTTTTTGCTCTGACGAAGGGCTAGCGCTCGAAACGTCAGCTGCTACTCGCTTTCCACGGCGGTTAGCATACCTCAATCGACTTTAGTTGATTACATACCAGTGTTTATCTTCCCCGCCGACGCAGACCAAAACTAGTTTTTACAGGAACTAGTTGCCTATCACAAAACTGTTTAGCCTATTAGTTTATTTTGGCGCCCAACACACGGTTTAAAATAAATGGTTTATTTTTTAATTCGTACATTGGTTACTTTTGCCTTCAATTTGAAGGCAAAAGTAACTAAGAAATTGTGTGATGTGGAATATAGTGAATTTCGTGAAGTCCAAAATTGTATTATTAATACTGATCGTTTCTCGGTTCCCACTGTCTAACTCCAGCTTCTTTTGTTATACAGTCGAACCTCTACTAACGGCCACCTCTACGCAACGGCCACGATATTATTCCCCGACCACCACTCCATACATTTACTGTTATTGGAACCTCCCCTTAACGGCCACCTCTACACAACGGTAACGGCCAGCACTTCGTTGTCCCAAACGCAAAAATGCACTTAAAATAACCTCTACACAACGGCCAGTCGACTGTACTCGAAATTCCATATTCCATTCAATGAGTATTTTTAGCCACTACACCGGCCTTGTTTCATGTTAACACCTTGTCACACCAAAGCGGTCCGACATCATGTCGTATTGACACATTTTGAATGGTCTGGTGCAAGAACACAGTACTAGATTGTGGTGTAGTTTGCGATATTGGCTTTAAAATGGAGGAAGGCAAAAATCTGGTAAAAGTTAAATCGTTTGTACGAGGATACCATGAATATAAAGTGGCATGGGAGCCTACAGTTGGCGAGGAAGCGTACCGCCTTATTTTTGGTGTCAAATTACACCCCTACCTCTCCCTACGGCCACCTCTACACAACGGTCACAAGTTTTGGTCTCGAGGGTGGCCGTTGTGTAGAGGTTCGACTGTATTTTGTTTTCAGTTAGTTTGCTTTTTGGATTTTTTTCTTTGTTTGCGTGTGCCTGTATAAAATAAAATAAAATGTATATTGTAGTAATCCCCCCTAGATAAGCCTAGTGATTTTTTGGAAAACAATATTGTAAACATGTTTAAGTAAAAAAAAACATATAGTGAATTCTGAATTTGAATTTCTAAAAACTCTGAATTTCTAATTCTATAATTTCTAATTCTATAATTACTTGCTCCTCTTTCCTTTGACGATAATGCTATTTCTATTAAGAAGGTAATGTTGTCTGTAGGTACTCTTAATTAGCTCATATATTGACTGAAGGGTTTGGAATACTTTCAGAATTTTTGACATATAGTCTGATCTTCCAGAACAGCACCTGACATTAATTGGCAAAGTATAATGATATGAATGTGTTAAATGGCATCTGCATTTGGATTATCTGTTTTTTGATATGCTGCGTGAATTTACCCGTGGTATTAAATACAGCCAACAATATTTCCGGAAAATATACATTATATTTGTAGCAAACAATAAGGGCAAAAGAAATAATAACGCAGTGTTGACTTTCCCGCTGCGCGCTAACCGGAATAATACGACATGATCGGTGAAGCATTTTTGCAAGACCTTAAAGTGCATATAAGCCCTTGCCAGTTATGCTTTTTTTTAAAAAAAGCTTAGACCTTAAAAGGTAGGGTGGAAAATACCGAAAAATGAAACAAAATGTTTTGTATTTTTTTTTGCGGCTAAACTTCCAAATTTAGACTTATTTTTCGAGCACGTTCGGGGACTGGGACGAGAATGAAACGTGACATCATCAACAGAACTCGTCTCTTCGCGGGTATAAAGCGTTGGCATATTTGCAGAATAATTGAACAGATAACTGAGAAAGATGATAATATCGCGATAAACGTAGAGCTTTATTCGGCATAGCCTGATTTTCAGACGGTAAGAGGTCGTCCGCTCACTTCCTCCCCCTCCCCGTCTGATGGACTTCATAGACTTTCATGTTCCTGACGTCAAAATTTGAACCAATCAGAGCGAACTTTACACTTTTGGCAAAGTCTGGAATTTAAGGAATGTGCTCGCATACTTTTCTAAATGGCGTTGGGGAAGGACTTGAGCAGTGTGTCGACCGAAGTTGTAAAGTTTTCAGGATTTCGAAGCTATATCCAGAGCAGAAGGAAGCATTGGAATCGTTCATTCATCGAAACGAAGTGTTTGTAAATCTACGTACGGGCTTTGGAAAATCACTAATCTTCCTCCGCTTACAAATCTCATGCATTCGATCTGAAACATTCTCCTAGGATTTTAGCTTTTAGAAGACCAAATTTTTCATAGAATATTATGATTTTTCTGCAGGAGTGAACACATACTAAGTATGTTGTGGAAAAAGTTTCATGGCACTTGGGTGAATATTTTTGTTTTCAGAATTATGAACACACTTCGTAAGCTCATGTACGGCAATGGCATCTAAACTTTGCACAAAATGTCTGGTTAAAACAATCTCTGATACCAAAAAACTACACTAGGCCAACTTTAGGGTCTCGTGTAACTAATCGGCATACATAAAACTAAAACTAAAATTAAAGTAAAAGCGTAAAAGTTCTAAGATCACAGTCATAAACTTTACGGCATCACTCACAGGAATCGAGGCTGATATTTCTTGTATGCATTCTCATACACTGTCCTGCAAATACTGCACGCAAACTTCAGTTTAAAAAGTTCCTGCTCTCCAAAGAACCACAGCAGCTCAATCAGGATACCATTCTGTGTTCTGGTGATGACGTCAAACTAGACCCAGTGCCAATTTTGTAAAGCGCTCCCGTGCGCTTGATTTTGGTCCACAGGCAACCCAAGACACGTTTTGGGGCAACTTTTAACGGCCAATACACTACGACAAATAAATTAAATCATTTTTTATTCCGGAATCCTTTGGCTATGGTCTCTAGTCCCCAGTTCGTAAGAACTATAATTAGGCAGGGCTTATATGCACTTTAATATTCGCTGCATGCATGTCATATTTTTGGTGTGATGTTACATCACAGCTGTTTAGAATCATTTCAAATCTGTTGAGAATTCAACTGATCAATAGAGGTTTTGCACCACCACGTGATGGCAGCCATGTTGGTGGCCAGAACAATGAGATTTGTTCAGTCATGTGAAAAATTAAATCTCAAAGGAATAACATTCTATTGTTCTGGCCACCAACATGGCTGCCATCACGTGGTGGTGCAAAACCTCTATAGACCCTTTGAACGTTACGTCATAGCCGCCATGTTGGTGTACAGTTAACAATAGATTCTTCGTTAGCTTCCTTTGTTCTGTACACCAACATGGCCGCCATGCCCTTTGTCATTTGAATCTCTGGGGATTGAATGCAAACCATCTATAATGAGTTGTATTTCTGAATAAATGTCAATGAAGCAATTAAGAATAACTTTCATTCATAGGTCAAATACTAGTGTCTATTGTCCACTCCTTGTCATCCTAGATTAGTACTGAAAAGCACACACCAAAGGTGACATATTTATAAAACTACAATTTTGTAACAGCTGTTATGCAAAACAAAACTTGCACATCAAGGAATGACCTTTAATATATTTAAATGGCCTTTAATATACTGTGTACATTTAAAAAACACCGCTGCTTGTTACACAGCTGTTAACTATAAACTATCAATATAATTCTATGCTAGAATGAGCTATACGCTTTCGTTGTTATACAGCTAAGGGACCACAATCTAGGAAGTATGACGAAGAGTTTAACTATCTCCTGTTACCAGAACATAGAATTAATAACATAAAACATGCATCCACAATCCCCAAAAAAATGAGTCATATTAAACATATACTTTATATACATGAACAAGCAAGTACATCAATTTAGTCACTTTTCACATATCGCCAGCTAACTCTCAAGTTATTATTTCTAACCTAGCCTCATTTAAAATCAAACAACAAAACATCTCAAGGTGTTCCAAATCTATTCATAACTATGTATTTCTTTGTTTTTCCTCTCACAGCAGTGTATGGAATTATTTACATCTATTTCAAACATCCGTACGTATAGCCATAGAGAAGTATATGAGGGGTAATCTCATTGCCCAATACTTCTATTTATACTTGCTATTACCAATATGATTATATCATAGTTTGTAATTTCCGTTTACTACATAAATACTTTTTACATAAATATTATTAAGTCGAGTGAGAATGTAATTATTTCGAAGTCTAGGTTGAAGACACATAACTTCCGAAACCGCTTATAATTTGTAATTAGTTAAATTAAGGGTGCTGTTTCTTATATCCCTGTAAGCCATATTTGCCTATAGCAATAGTAGTATTTATTATTAGTTCGTTTTTAACATGTAATATAGTAATTTGTAATGATTAAATATTTTTAGTATTATTATTTATTAGGATTATATATTCCTTTGTAGCGTTTAGAACAGGCACTATATAAATTGTATAATAATACTACTAATACTAATAACAATAATTATAACAAATAATAATTATTATAAAGCCTGTATCGATTTGTGAGCTCCACTGTATATTAAACCTGATGAATACTGATACTTGTCCAGCCGAAATATCATATAACCTTTTATATATTGTTTACATCAGCATTGCAGTAGTCTTCGGACAAATTGTTGTCTTAGTCAGGGAGCATAGGACAAAGGTCGATATATATAAGGCATGAGAGAATCCATTATCGAACGGCATGTGGTTATAACAGTTATACCGATCAGACATTTTGATTATTATTTGACATACATACATTTCAGTGAAGCTCACTGAAAAGGGCGTTTCAGCTACAATAGATATAAATGCAATATTATATATGACAATATGATACTAAAAGATGAAAAAAAAAGAAAATCTTAAAGGGAACCTCCCCTGAAAACTGACAGTGTTTGCTCTCAAATCTTTGTTATGGGTATCTAAATCTATTGCTGTGTTGTATCACTTCTTGTTATATGGCTTAAGGTAACTTCGTGAGCTGTGTTGTATCATACTTATCATTGTATGGCTTCTTATTGTATGGCTAGGTAACTTCGTGAGCTATGTTTGTTAAGGATACCTAAATCTAATGCTGTGTTGTATCACCTCTTATTACATGTTTGTGCAGCAAACAAATTATCGATTAATTAAAAAAAACAAATTATACGCTGATAACCTCCACTAAGAATAATCCTAATATAAGAATAACTGCTTTCAATATTGAGCAAAAAGCATATATTAAATATCTTGGGTTTTTAATGACGAACACTTACGATGGGACACTCAAATTACACATGTTAATAATAAAATATTGGAATTATTTGTAAGCTAAGATACTATATTTCTATTACTATTCTAAATCAACTTTATTATACTCTTATCTATTCGTATTTGAGTTATGGCCTAATGACCTGGGGTACTGATGGTTTAGATGGATCCTGGCTTTGTTCAGCCTCTATGGTTGTTTCAGGTCCTGTTAGAAATTCAGTACGGTACGGACCAAGGAAGTGAGTTTAATAAGAGGTATAAAGTCTATTCTAGATGTCACTTATGGACCAACATTCTTGTCCCTAAAACTCATTTGAATTTCGCGGGCGCCGCCATCTTGGATCTTATGACGTCACAGTGTTATCCCCATTGTAAGATAGTAAAACAATAGACAAGACAAGACTATTATTTCACACTGATTCGATAACGTTAATAAAAGTAGTTGCATGAGAAATACAATACATTGAGGTCATTAGATTTAAAACTAAGGCCAACACAATGTCTATGTGCAGCAGCCAAAGTAGCGCACGGCTTTCGAGTTGGCTGCTGTAATTACGAAAGTAAAATAGGCTGAGCTGAGTTACAAATAATTAAAATGGGATATATGGCAATAGTTATTTTATTGTGCAACCATGTGGCAGCGCCTGGGAAATTCAAATGAGTTTTATGAACAGAAGAACCGTTCCATACCTGACGGCTAGTGTACAATTTACAGAAAACAAACACAGAATTAGATTTAGGTATCCATAACAAACATTTGAAAGCAAAGACTATTTTTTAGTGGAGGTACCTTTAATAACTATTGACTTTTATATAAATATGCATAATAAATATTACTACAATGTATAATTGAAACTATGATTACAACTTAATACGAGTAAAATATAAGTGTATGCTTACGTATACATATATCATGATAGAAATAATAATACAAACTATGTACCGGATAAAAATGAATAGAAAGTTTCCATACATATTATTTCAGACGGAAATAACTTAGCACCGGAACATTTTTTGTAGCTCTCTTTTATAGTCAGTTTTCATAATTCCGTAGACAAAGAAATTTGCCGCGGAATTGGCAAACCACAGCAAGACTGCAGTGCTTGTTACAGTCACGGACACACGGTAAGATAAAGCTACGTTCTTACATATAATGCGGTACACGTGAAGACTGTTACAGAAAAAATATATCAGTACTACGATTCCTACAGCTTTGAAATCGTTTGATCTTGAGCAAGCTGCGGTGCTAGCTCTCGTAGAGGCGTGATTTTCAGGATTTTTCCAAGCAAGTTGTTGTTGTTGTTTCTGTATCTGTCTTCTATGCTTTTCAACTACGATAATGATTCGAATGTAGGAATACATCATCCAGAACACAGGAAGGATGTATAGTACAACTATGGGTATCACAAAATGGTAATTTATGTGCAATTGAAGATTCTTAATTTGCAGGTTATAAATTACGTAAGGAATCTCTATTGCTATTGATAACACCCAGGCTGTTAATATCAGAGCAATAGATCGCGATCTTGTTAGTAATGTTTGACGCTTGAACGGATGAACAACGGCAATGTAACGGTCAAATGTTAACACACACAGGTTTAGTACTGAAGCATCCAGGAAAAGAAAGAAAAAAACCTGCACATAAAGCCGAGACAGTATAATTGCATTTGAACCAAAATTCACATATGAACATCACTGGAGCATTGAATGCCACAACCAAAAAATCTGCCACTGCTAAAGATAAAACGAAGCAGCTATTTGCTGAGGTCTTTTGAAGAATAAGTTTTCTAGAGCATATAAGATATATTACAAGGCCATTTCCTACAACAGTAATGACCGCAATTATTGCAAGTAACGCCCAGAACCAGTCCTCGTAGTTAATGGGAAAGAATTTTCTCCCGTTTAAATATTCTAAAGGGTTGTTTACCGACTGTTTATCTGCTCCCCTATCGTGTGTGTCGTTTGTTGACTGTGTACTCATGATTATCAGTGAGAATTACAAACAAACCTTACTATTCCTTCGGATAGATTTCCCTCTGTTTTCTAAATTTAAAATTAAACTGTTTTGAAGCAGTATTATAATGCGGCTTTTGATAAGTTAAAGGTTTAGTTGATATTGAGTAAATGACAACCATTAGCCAGTACTCTAAGGTAGCCACACCCACTAGTGAAAACACAGTAACATCTGTTTCAGGTTCTCGCTTGTCCTTCTTGTTTACAACGTACCTATCTGAGTGGATAAAACTCTGTGAGATTGTCTTAATATTGACTGAAAAAGTTCAGTAGAATGACTCCTTTTCCGGCGTCGCTTTGTAATCTTGAGTCTTGAATTCACTGTATAATTTCCCGTGCCTTATATTTTGAAGATGCTTTTCCTATCTATCAGCCTTGTATTTTTCCTTTATCCTTTCTTCTTTTTCATACGGCGGCGGCTCCTCTTGTTTTCATTACTTCCTTGGCCCTTCAATGATCCTTGAACACTTTAAGCTCTCAGTTTCACGCTCTCTCTGCTTCACCGTTCAATTTGTGTTTTTGAAACGGTCGTCGTTTAATATTTTCTTGCACTGTATGTCCAGCTGCTGGATAAACCTAAATATTCTTTTTCATCATACATATGTTTCCCAAGTGTACTCCACATTCAAAACATACCGATATATAACCAGATAGATTGTCTAAGAGAGTCAGGTAGCGAAGAATTACCGTGACGGTATTATAAGAATATGCGTGATATGAGTGTGGGCCGAATCCGGAAGCCCAGGTATCCGAAGAGGCTATACATGCATCGGCATATAAGGGAAACGACAACCGCTAAATTAATGAAGAAGAAAATGAATATGGTTTCTGTTTCAGAGCACAGCTGCATGTTTCAAGTTGTCAGTGTTTACAATTATTTAGTTTTCCTATTAACACTGATTCCTCCTTCATGAATATTGCAGTAGTTGTACCAGAGGGAGCCCACTCAAATGATGATCTGTACACGTTTACCTCAAAGTGGTTAAATTGCAAGAATTAGAGTAAGCTATAGATGTTTAGTAGGAGATAGGTATATAATAAGAAAAGGGAGGAAACTTCAATGGCGAACACACTTCCATACCTTACTGGGGTGT
This sequence comes from Actinernus sp. WN-2022, assembly GCA_030867875.1. Classification (NCBI taxonomy): domain Eukaryota; kingdom Metazoa; phylum Cnidaria; class Anthozoa; order Actiniaria; family Actinernidae; genus Actinernus; species Actinernus sp. WN-2022. The sequence goes on along the minus strand of JAOWCC010000177.1, from coordinate 70,613 downwards.
AGCCAGCCATTTTTCTCTTTAAGCCCGAAAGCTCCAAGCCAAACGAGCGATGAAGGCGCGAGCTACTGTGGGAGATCTGGCGGCATACTCATGATTTTTACCCAATTGACTTTACGGCCATATGCTTTGAGGTAAATACGTGCAAATCATTAGAGTGGCTCCCTGTTGTTGTACTCTTCCTCGTAGAGTTATTTTTAAGTATTGTTTAAGAAACGAGTGTAAGAGTGTTTTGACACTTGATAAAATACGTACTGCTTCAAAATATTTACTTTAATGACATAAAACATGTATCCGTAATCCAAACAATCTGAGGGATATTAAACACATATTTGTGTGTAAAAATGCAAACATATCAATTTAGACACTTTGCACATATCGCCTGATAACTCTCAAGTTATTATCTGTAACCTAGCCTCAATTAAAATAAAACAACACAACACATCACATCAAGGGCGGGGGGGGGGGAGTCTGAATAATCCGTAATCCTGGGTAAATTTTGGAAATATCCTCATTTTGGAAACGAAAATATCCATAAGTCATCGATGTGATAATACTCCTTAATCCTAAAATCCAACCCAAACAATCTTTTAATTTTATTTAGTTGCCAATAATCCGTATCCCTTCTCTGAAAACCCTAATAATCCTTAATCCTAAAACCCTAACAGGGCCTCATTACTATGTATTTATTCGTCATTGGACTCTCCGCAGCTTATGAAATTATATTCTACATCTATAGATAGATAGATAGATAGATTGCCTTTATTTAAACACGATTATGATTAAAGCACAAGGCTTATGGGGTCGTGTGTCTACTACTAAGAATAATATAACTGTACATCTATTTACAGTACTAAACATTACTAAGAATACTTACAAATGTAATAACTGTAATAAGTAAATAAACTTCAAATTACTAAATCGAACTTACTAATAAATAATGATGCTAAGAGTACTACAGAGCTGCTAAAATGTTTTTCTAAACTGAGTACAATACATTCATACTAGGCCTCAGTTGGCGTTTACCTTAAAATCGGTTAATTGGGGTATATCTAGAGTTCTGTCGGCGGCACGTTGATCGTTTACCGCTGGAGGTAATAGATTAGCAAGTTCTTCTCCTATGTTTGCAAAAAAATAGTTTATCATGCACGCTTTTTCTTCATCCTCTAAGGCTAGCGTCCCACTGTCATCCCTTTTCAAAGGACCTATACACTTTTTCGTTTTTGGATTTGTGACTTTATTCACCAAGTTCTAGTAGGCGGATGAGTTTTTAGCTTCCCTGAACATCATAGAGAAATACGAGGCTTTGGCTTTCCTCAAATCTCGAGTAACTTCATTCCTAACCTTCTTGTATTCAATCCAATGATCCTGTCTCTTAGATGACATTGCTAATTTGAACAGTTTATAACTACGGTTCATTTTAAAGCGGATCTCCGAATTTAACCATGGAGGGGCGCAGCTTTTAACCTTGACCTCCTTCCAGGGAGCGTGGTCATCGCATATCTCGTTAAATAACGTCTCCCAAGCCCACAATACGTCATCGGGATCGTCGAATACCGAGGCGATATGAAACGGTGCTGATTGGATATCATATCTAAACTTATCTTCGTCTATTTTCTTATAGTCCCTTGTTTTTATAATCTTGGGAGGAGGCCTTTTGTTTTTTAATCGTAAGGTAGAATAAATCAAATTGTGATCCGAAATTCCCAAAGGATAAGTTCCTGTCAAGTTGACGACATCCATTCTAGTAGTGACAATGAGATCAATCAAAGTGCTGGTTGTTTTACTTATTCCAGTGGAGTCTTCAATAACATTTTGCATATTAAAAGCCTCAAAAACTGCTTTCAGTTTTCTTGTATTAAGATCTTTAGGGAACACCGACGCAGAAAAGTCGCAGTTTAAAACTCCAAGAAGGACTATATGTGATGTTTTCAGCCAAGCTTTTTCCAGAGGAGAGGCGATAAGATAAAAAAATCGCATGTCATCCGGTGGTCTGTGCATAACCGAGAATAACACAGTGCCTCTGGGGAGTTTCACATGAAGCCATATTGCCTCCAATCCATCCGTAAATAAGTCTGTCCGGTGAACTGTTCGTAAATGTTCCGCGTAATACAAAATGCAACCACCTCCTTTGCGACCTTTGCGATCTAGTCGCAAACATTTCATGCCGTCAATATTTAATAGTTCGAATCCTTTCTAGAAGAACTTTGTAATCTTTCTACTAGCTCTATGAGATATCCTTGGGTTGTCGAGCCCTCCTCTCTTAATTGTATCGGTCCGTCAACCTCACACATAGATAGAAATGACTCGTCGGAAAGGGAACAAAAAGGCAGTTCCAATGCATCCAAATTGCTGTTTTCTTCATTCTCTCGTATAGATACATACTGACATTGTGGGCAAATCCAAGAAGAAGCGTTGTCATAGAGAGCATAGAACAGAGGACAATAGTTAAAAGACATGAGAGATTCCATTATCGAACGGCATGGACTGTGGTTATACAGACATTTATTATAGGCATACATCAGTTTCAGTGAAGCTCCCTGAAAAGGGCTTTTCAGATTTTCATGTCTCGAAGTAATGGCCGCAGTTTTTGTAGCAAATGTCTTATTCATAAAAAAGAATGCCACTAAAACATAATTTGCAACAGAACTTAATTTTTGAATTCGTACATAATTTGGTTCGAAACCAGTAAAGCCTTCAATTTAAAAGCCAATACGTTGCCTTGCTCATAAGTAACTAAGGAATTGCAAGATGTGGAATATATAGAGATTCTATAGTTACTTGCTCCTCTTTCCTTTAACGAGAATGGTATTTATATTAAGAAGGTAATGTTGTCTGTAGGTACTCTCTATAAATCCTTTAATTATAATTCATATATTGACAGAAGGGTTTGAAATACTTTCAGAAATTTTGACATATAGTCTGATCTGCCAGAACAGCACCTGACATTAATTGCAAAGTATAATGATATGAATGTGTTAAATGGCATCTGAATATGGATTATCTGCTTTTCTATATCCTGCATGAATTTACCCGTGGTATTAAATACACCCAACAATATTTCCGGAAAGTATACATTATATTTGTAGCAAACAATAATGGCAGCACGTTTGTCAATGATTTATGAAATTTCAAGAAAATGACTGATATGTTAGCTTTATAGCAGTATAAATAATAACGCAGTGTTTTGTGAAATAAATTTCCCGCTGCAAGCTAACCGGAATAATACGAATATTTTGTTTTAGTATATACCAACTCAACAACCTCCTAAGAACGCGCAATTTCATTGGTTCGCAAACAGCTGTAGTTATTAAACAATAGCTACCTCCGAAACATGGGCTATTCATCCAGTAACAGAATGGCCACTGAAAACTCGCGTTTTGTGATACTTTCGAGAAATTGAAAAACAAGCAGTACCAGATAACACAAAAAACTACTAAATACGTGTTGAAGGTGTTTCAAGGTAAGAAAACATTATAGGCCACAAAAAAAAACGACTTAAAAGATAAAAAGCTAAGACATTGGCTTGTTTTTGTCTGAAGTTGAAACTGTTTTTTGTACTTTTGACACAAATGATTTTGTATTTTTAGAGTGGTTTTCATAGCAAGATGAGTTTTCAACAAGTATTGTAGACATGGAAGTAGACGAGCTGAACAAATGTCTGAGAAAGTTTTACTTGTTGGCGAGAAAGAAGGACCATAGTTACTATAATAAGGCAACGCTTACCTCGATACGGGCGGCCATTGAGCGCTTTCTCCGAAATGACAACAATAAGCCGTTCTCGATTATCAGCAGCCCAGAGTTTACAGAAGCGAATAAAGCCTTGAATTCCTTCTTGAATAATTTAAGCAAGTCTGGACAAATTCGTCCTACGCAACACAAGCCACCATTGACAAAGGAAGCATATTATTTCAGACGCAAATAACTTGGCACCGGAACATTTTTTGCAGCTCTCTCTGATAGTCAGTTTTCATAATTCCATAGACAAAGAAATTTGCCGCGGAATTGACAAACCACAGCAAGCCTGCAGTGCTTGTTACAGTCACGGACACACGGCAAGATAAAGCTATGTGCTCACATATAATGCAGTACACGTGAAGACTGTTACAGAAACAAAATATGACTGAGTACTACGATCCCTACAGCTTTGAAATCGTTTGATCTTAAGCAAGCTACGGTGCTAGCTCTCGTAGCGGTGTGATCATCAGGATTATTCCAAGCAAGTTGTTGTTGTTGTTTCTGTATCTGTCTTCTATGCTTTTCTACTACGATAATGATTCGAGTGTAGGAATACATCATCCAGAACACAGGAAGGACGAATAGTACAACTATGGATATCACAAAATGGTACTTTATGTGCAATTGAAGATTCTTAATTTGCAGGTCATAAATTACGTTAGGAATCGCTATTGCTATTGATAACACCCAGGCTGTTAATATCAGAGCAATAGATCGTGATCTTCTTAGTAATGTTTGATGCTTGAACGGATGAACAACGGCAATGTAACGGTCAAATGTTAACGCACACAGGTTTAGTACTGAAGCATTCAGGAAAAGAAAGAAAAAACATGCACACAAAGCCGAGACATTATGATTGCATTTGGACCAAAATTCACATATGAACATCACTGGAGCATTGAATGCCCCAACAAAAATATCTGCCACTGCTAAAGATAAAATGAAGCAGCTATTTGGTGAGGTCTTTTCAATAATATGTTTCCTAGAGCATATGATGAATATTACAAGGCCATTTCCTACAACAGTAATGACCGCAATTATTGCAAGTAACACCCAGAACCAGTCCTCGTAGTTATTGGAAAAGAATAGGCTCCCGTGTAAATAATTTACCGTATTGTTTCCCGACTGTTTATCTGCTCCCCTATCGTGTGTGTCGTTTGTTGACTGTGTACTCATGATTATCTGTGAGAATTACAAATAAACCTTGCTTAAGGCATCCGGATGGATTTTCCTCTGTTTTTTAACTTTAAATTTAAAATTAAACTGTTTTGAAACAGTATTATAATACTTTTGATAAGTTAAAGTTTTAGTTGATATTGAGTAAATGACAACCATTACCCAGTACTCTACGTAGGCAATTCAGCTGGCTTTCTTACTCCTACATTCTATACCAATTCAGTAGTGAAAAAACAGTAACATCTGTTTCAGGTTCTCGCTTGTCCTTCTTGTTTACAACATATTTATCTGAGTGGATAAAAGTCTGTGATAATTTCAAGTCCTTAACTTACAATGTCTTGTCATTGACTGAAAAAGTTCAGTAGAATGACTCCTTTTCGTCGCTTTGTAATCTTGAATCTTGAATTCACTTTATAATTTCCCGTGCCTTATATTTTGAAGATGCTTTTCCTATCTTTCAGTCTTGTGTTTTTCCTTTCTCCTTTCTTCTTTTTCATACGGCGGCGGTTCCTCTTGTTTTCATTACTTCCTTGGTCTTTCAATGATCCTTGAACACTTTAAGCTCTCAGTTTCACGCTCTCTCTGCTTCACCGTTCAATTTGTGTTTTTGAAACGGTCGTCGTTTAATAGTTTCTTGCACGGCATGTACAGCTGCTGGATAGTCCTAAATATTCTTTTTCATGATACATATGTTTCCCAAGTGTACTCCGCATTCAAAACATACTGATATATAACCAGATAGATTGTCTAAGAGAGTCAGTGAAGAATTAACGTGACGGTATTACATACATCGGCATATAAGGAAAACGACGACTGCTAAATTAATGAAGAAGAAATTAATAAGGTTTCTGTTTCAGAGCACAGCTGCCTGTTTCAAGTTGTTAGTGTTTACAGAGCCTCGTTGAAATAACAGAGATATGGCTGTCTTCATGAATATTATAGTAGTTGTACAACAGGGAGCCCACTCAAATGATTATATCAAAGTATATCGTGGTAAAGTTAGTTTCTAACAGACATTCAAAACGAAAATCTTGTGGTTTGCACGAATTAGAGTTAAATAAAACTTGTAAGTGGTTAAATTGCATGAACTAGCGTAAAATGTTGACTTTTAGTAGAAGTGCGATAGGTATTTAATAAGACAAGGGAGGAACCTTCAATGGCGAACACACTTCCATACCTTGCTGGGGTGTAGCCAGCCATTTTTGCCCTTTAAGCCCGGAAGGTACAAACCGTACGAGTGCTGAAGGCGCGAGCTACTATGGGGGGTCTGGCGGCATGTCTCCCCTTCACCGCCCCTCCTCTCAGGATTGTTTTTTTATTTACAAGCTCTGAAACGCTATTTCCAGTGTTTTCGTTGCAATATTTCCTGCTACAGCAAAAAAAAAAACACCAAAATTCATGTTATAAAAATTAAGCCCGGGCTTAAAGGCAGCTACGCACCTGCCTTGCGAACTCTGCTGAAATAACCCCCCTGATCGTTGGAAATTGACTCAAAAGTAACACAAACACGAAGAACAGTTCTCGCATGAACTACTTTTTGTGAAAGAAATTCCATCCCTGACGAAGAACGCGAGAAAATGAACAATTTTCAAAGCATAACAATTGAACACCTTGACCCAGCCGATGTCTGATGTAACTTTATAAATTCAGCGATCGCAAATAACTATACTCTCCTGGGTCATGGTGCGGGTAATTCCGCGCGTACATAATTGTGCAAAGAAAAAGACAACGAAAAGTAATCATATAGAGAAAGTATTTGAAGAACTATGAATTCCCCTTTCTGACCGTCGTTATTTGAGATCGACTTCTGTTTCGAGGACAGTCTTTATTTACCTGACAATGTTGTCGACGATGAGGCGAAGGTTAGAAAAAAATAGATAACTAGAACTCATTTCAAGCCAAGAAGACTTGTGACCTAAAATATACGATTGAGTCTCATCTTGGCGCAGCAAATTCATGTTCAAAAATCTTGGACTCGTACATTAAATGGCCAGCATCGTGGTAGCTCGAAACGGGTCGCAGTTGAAGGAATTCCCCGAGCACGATCATTTGCTTGCCTGCAAAGGTTTGAGGGAATCCTCTAAAATGATGCCAGACTTTAATGGTAAATATTTACTAACTCTAGAATTCTTCTACTGGACATACTCGCCTCGTCCCAAATAATAGAATCGGCATTTTTAATTTGCTCTTTAACTAAACTGTCAGAAGTTGAACGGTTACGTTCACCAGAAGATTCCAAGGGAGTTCCGCGGTACGATGGCCAGTGCACTGTTTGCGTAGATTGTAATTCACAGTAGACAGCACACGCACTTCCACTATAACAAATAATATATACCTTTCTCCCTTGCCTGAAAATTCGACGATACAGCTGATCCTTCACTAAATACGACTTTCCTGTTCCCGCTTGGCCGGTAAGAAAACTAGTATGCCCCCTTTCGGTAACGTTTATGATTGGCTCCTGCTCGCTGTTAAAGGGGAACTCAACCCTAAAATCAACCCAACGTCTTTACTTGGATGTTTTCGAAAGAAATAAGTTCTGCTGTTTTATTTTTCTGTGCTGCGCGTCTATGAGGAGAAAATTAGTCTCCAAGTTCGCTTTTCCGCTGAAAATTATATATTGTGTGGCGGCTCAATTCCGTGCAAATTTCCCCATAACGTACGTCACACATACCAAGGAAAAACGATCACACCTCTAGCACAAAGAAAACACAATGGTCCGCAATTAGAAGCCGTTAGTCCCACTATTCAATGTCGGGGACAGCATGGCAAAACTAATTTATTCCCCGTATATGACGTCACAAATTACAAGACTTGAGCCGCCTGTACATAGCGGACGTTGTGAGGAAGGTTTTCGGATTTTCTCTTGCTAGACGCGCAACACAGAAACATTAAATTGCAGAACCTATTTATTTCGAATATATGTTTGTATAGACATTGGGTTGATTTTAGGGTTGAGTTCCCCTTTAATGTTAACAATCATTGTCAAAACAAAACTCCAACCGACATTTCTTGAATGCTTAATTAACGTGAATAATACAAAAACAAGCCAAACGATTTGGGAAAACAAAAGGATTCGGATCACTAATTTTCTTGTGCTTATTTTGCACGTGTAATATTTTCGCATATTGCGATTGGTTGATGAAAAATCAAATATGTAGTTAGTGATTTCTTTCCTGAGACCTCGTGTCTGTGAATTTTTCAGAACTAGTGTGGGTTCGGGATATGAATTTTTCGGGTCAACAAATGAATTCTGCCAACGCCACGGATATGGGTGAATCGCATTATGAGAACATGAAGACCCTGGTTAAGGCGGACTTATCATTTATTCTGATTGGCTCTTTGGTTATTACGCAAATGTTGTTTTAACAATACTTTTTTATTGGCCCAAACGGAATAAGACCACAGAGATGAAACAGAGATGAGTTGAATTTTCTCAATTTTCTCAATAAAACTGATGATTTTAAATAACCTTAAACACGTTGTTTAGATAAAGCAATAGATGGAGTGGATTACTGGGTAGTTTTCTGGTATGTTTCATCAGTGGAAAAGCCAGGAGAAGCCGTTAAATCTAAACATGTGCTATCTATCGCTTCGCTTCAACGCTAACAGAAAATGAACGGCTTTTTAGGATTCTCTTCTAGCTTAGATACATCCTGGTAGCATTGTGATACTCTTACACTGTTTCTCAATCCAAGGAAACTCCATTTTGAGCCGTTTAGTTGACCTGTTTTAACTGCATCGTTCGCCACGTGGAAATACCTTTAATCACATCTCGCTCACTCCGGATTGGGATACCTTTGGTTTGTACACGTCAGGAAATATTCCCATATTTAGCTTGGCCGCCATATTAGATCTCCAAATCACGTGACAAAATACCAGAATATGAGTATTTGATCACGTGATCCAGCCTTTACCAGGGTCTTCTCTGGAGTGGCCGCCATCTTGGATCTGACCGAGAAGACCCTGGGGACGAGGTTTGCGGCCATGAGATTAGAGAGCTTAAAGTGCCAATGACATGAAAAAATCGATCCCATTTTTATTTCATTTTATTGAAATATAGGCTTCCCAGGCATAATTGCCAAAATTAGGCGACAATTTTTATGCCGTTAAAGATATGCTAATCACATGCGTGACGTCACTAGGTCCTACATTAATATTCACAAAAGTAAAAATATGGCTGACTGCAAGGATTCTATTAGAACAATTGTGGCCATCGTCAAGGTTTCTCAAAGTATTACATATTTAAATTGAAAACTGGCCAAAAATGTACTTATTTTGTAGTATTTATGGCGACGAATATAAATGCGCAGACCTAGTGACGTCATGCATGTGATTACCATATCTTTAACAGCAGAAAAATTGTCGCCTGATTTTGGCAATTCCGCCTGACTTTGATACGAAAACAAAATATGTTCGCGCTCTCCAAATTGATTTTTAATTGCACAAAATGAATAAGAGAAGCCTAGAATTTAATAAAATAAAATAAAAACGGGATCGAATTTTTCATTTCATTGGCACTTTAAGCAACAGACGTTCTTGACACGACGGACGGCAACCGGAAGTTATCTTGGTAGTTTGTAACCACTGCGCATGTCATGAAGTCTTTGAACTGAAGTCTGCGACGCCAGAACGCCGGGTTTGCAGTTCTTACTAAGACGTGAGTAAAAACTCTGCCTGAACTTGAGAAATTTGACTAAAACTGGACTAATTTGTGGTTGTAGGAAAATAGACTTGTTCATTGGTCTGTTTTTGTTGAATTCAGGATGTATTTCCTTTCAGGATGGCTAGTGCTTACGCCGGAGAAATTCCCACTGCCAGGAGCAGGAGTTATGAGAAGCCCGATGAGAAGTAAGTTTATAGAACTTTAGAAGTTCGTTCAGTCAACACGATTTTAAAATGAAAAAAACCGCTCTCAATTAATTGATATCTGAAATAGAAAGCTAAAGACTATTTAGAGCTTCTCTTTATGATAATTAAACGAAACTCAAAATCTGAACTCAAAACAGTTTTTTTGGGGGGAATTTGGATGATTGCAGCTTTGCAAACTCGCTTCACGCCGTCGAAGCGATCATTCGTAAAATATGATTCACTAATCGCTTTATATAATTATCAGCTTTATATATAATAAATCAGAAATAAACTTTTAAGTTAATAATAATGAAATGAACGGTTCAAGGTCAATGGTGGCACTTGGCCTTGGTTGAATGAAGTGAGCCGGTTTGCAAAGCTGCACCATGCATGTCTTGACGGTTGAGCCTTGGCAGTGGGAATTTCTCCGGCGTAAGCACTAGCCATCCTGAAAGGAAATACATCCTGAATTCAACAAAAACAGACCAATGAACAAGTCTATTTTCCTACAACCACAAATTAGTGGTTTTGGGGGGAATTTGGTTTTTGGGGGAATTTGGATGATTGCAGCTTTGCAAACTCGCTTCACGCCGTCGAAGCGATCATTCGTAAAATAAGATTCACTAATCACTTTATATAATTATCAGCATTATATATAATAAATCAGAAATAAACTTTTAAGTTAATAATAATGAAATGAACGGTTCAAGGTCGATGGTGGCACTTGGCCTTGGTTGAATGAAGTGAGCCGGTTTGCAAAGCTGCACCATGCATGTCTTGACGGTTGAGCCTTGGAGGTTCAGTTAAAGTTTTGAAGTTTCGTACAATTCTTATAGACGATAGAGAGAAGCTCTAAATAATTCTAGCTTTCTATTTTAGAGTCAATTAATTAAACTGACAAGTTTATTTACTCATTATTCATTTTTGTTTGTATAAGACCCCGTAAAGTTTCAGTCGATCAATCGGGTATAAAACTAAATAAGTTAACTGATGAACTGAATGATATTTATTGTTTTTTATATAAGCTATTTACCTTCTCATACGCCTATGGAATGGACTCCGCATCATGATATCCTTCTTTGCAGAGAAATCCTCGTTACCGACCCATTTAAAGCGAAACGAAAGACAACACAAAGAGCAAAATTGTGGGAATTAGTCGCCGAGAATCTCGGAAAAGTTGAAAAGCCCAAGTTTAAGGTCTCAATTAGAGGAGTTAGGGATAGATACAACAGACTGTCAAGTAAGCTTAGAAAGAAGACAAAAGATGAGCTAAAGGCTAGTGGAATTTCCCCCGAGGTAAGCGAGTTGGATAATCTTTTGGAAGAAATAACCGAGCGAGAAGACATGTCAGAAGAACAAGGAACTTCGAGCAATAAAGATGAGCAAGACAGAGCAAAGGCACTAGACATGCGACTAAAAGCCATGGAGAAGCTATCACAAACAAAGAAGCGAAATTCATAAAGTCAAAGCTGTTCACAAGGCGATTCAAACGAGCCTGCAGAACCAACTAAAAAGAAGATTAGGCGAACAAGCAGTGACACTATCTCATACTTGAGAGAGAGAAACGAACAAGAGCTAGAGGTGAGAAAGCAGGAGCTAGAGTTAAATAAGGCAGAGGGAAACAGGCAAGATGAGATGATGCGAATGATGGCTCAACAAAACCAAATGCTCATGAACTGGATCATGAAAGAAAAGCAAGTACCACAGTAGAACACTTTGTTTGTAAAAGCGTGTTTATTCCACTTTATTATTGAAGAAATTGTACTTTAAGTTAACCGAGTTTGCACGATAATCGCTTGTAACTTATTGATTTCGATTTGAACGTTTTTCACACCAATATAATATTTGACTTCAATATTGAAAAGTACTGAATCGTTAGGAAAAGTACTGCTGAGTTGTTGGAGGTTCTAGATTGAAAAAAGCTGAAGTTTGGTTTCCATATAAACACGTGAGAGCATTTCTCATCAAGGCGCTTACAACATACATTTACCAACTGCACTTAGTCCTATTTTCAAGTTGTTCTTGTAATCCAAAAATTTAAATGTTGTGACTATGTCGCCAAAAAGCCATTCAACTGACACCCTCACAGAACTCATCGATTGATTAAATGCTTCCATGTCGGCTGTTAATCTCATATCCCTGTATGGCGCCTGTAAGTGGACTCTCAGAGGATATGCTGGGTCGCCGTAGATACACATCGTTTCTCCAGTAGGAGATGCAGCACGAAGTTCCAGATCGGTCAAAAGGCTAGAATCTTTCAACATGCCAGCGTCGTGCCTTTTCTCTTCTAAAACAAAGCAAGCAAAACCTGTTTCGGTTTGAATTATGTATTCATGCCTACTATTACTGAATACGAACATTTTGTACTGATATACTTCCATGTTTGTAAATAAAAATAAATGCATTATTCATTAAAACTACCAAGCTGAAATTCAGTTGATGGTAGCTATTCTTTATGTTTCAATTGATGATAACAGGCCGTGAAAAAAATCAGTTTCAGTGGTGTCAAACAGTCTGAGTATTAAATAAATATTACTGATGCTATACGTACCTACAGGGCCAAACATATTATATAGCAATCAGTCCATTTGGTATCGCCAATGATTGGAATTTTAAAGAATGGATCCTTTTATGACCATTATAAACTATTCTTTGTTGTTGATTAGGCCGGCAAATGGGACGAACTGTGCCGTCTACAAATCCAAAGCAGTTCTCGAGTGCCGCACCCTTGTTTGAAATTGCATCTGCATACAACTGAAATAAATTCGGGTTGAGAATGTCTTGATTCCACTCTGTGATTCTATGACTGTGACTTTCAAAGATAAAGTCCAGCACTTCATTTGTTATCATGCTTAGAACTGGTACTGGTCGCCCAAACAAACACATCATATCCATGTATCGACATGGGTATGCCATTCTTCTCAAAAGCATACATAGTCCCTCTATACCATCAGCAACAGTTATCTGCGGACATTTCAAAGTATCTGGAATACCGAGCACATCTGCAAGAGTAAAAATTTATTTTTTCTCAACTCTGGTATTTCATCAAGGTCAAAACGTTCAAACATATCGTATGAAAATTCCGGATTTGTCGACCTATTTTCATCTAACAGAAGGAGTAACTCTTCATCTGATATCAAACCTTGAGCATGGCTTAGTAACACCATATCTCTACCAGATTTAAATGACGACATTTTTATATAGAAACAAATAAAAGGGGGATCGTCCAATGTTCCTATCGCGGTCCGCCCGCGCGTGCTTAACGTTGTGCTTTTCCCGCCAAAAACGCGGTTCTCGATCCAGGCATGCGCGGCATAGTGACGTCCGTCGTGTCAAGAACGTCTGTTGCTTAAGCTCTCTATTGTGCCGCGCTCGTGCACTTCTCAGCTGCTTCCGGTTCCTAACAATAGATTTTATTAGACATCATCGCACAAGCGCGCGTATTATTGGAGATTCCCTCTCTTACTTGTGCTCTCTTGGTCAAGAGGAATATATATGAAATCATTGTTAAATGCAAGGGGAATATATATGAAATCATTGTTAAATGCAAGGGGAATATATATGAAATCATTGTTAAATGCAAGGGGAATATATATGAAATCATTGTTAAATGCAAGGGGAATATATATGAAATCATTGTTAAATGCAAGGGGAATATATATGAAATCATTGTTAAATGCAAGGGGAATATATATGAAATCATTGTTAAATGCAAGGGGAATATATATGAAATCATTGTTAAATGCAAGGGGAATATATATGAAATCATTGTTAAATGCAAGGGGAATATATATGAAATCATTGTTAAATGCAAGGGGAATATATATGAAATCGTTGTTAAATGCAATCTAGAAACGATAATGAATGAGGAATTTAAACTAATCCTCCATTACTGTGCTATTAACAAACTATCAGTTAATCTTCAAAAAACACATTACATGATAATAAGCTCACCAAATAAAAAAACCTCTAAAATTAATATTGCTAATATTGAACAAAAAAGCTATATAAAATACTTAGGAATATACTTAGATGAACATATTAACTGGGAGCAACAAATAAAACATATAAATAGTAAAATGGCAAAAAATATTGGAATAATCAATAAACTCCGGTATTATCTTGATTTAAACATGTTGAAGCAACTATATTATACACTAGTATATCCATATTTAAATTATGGTCTCATGAGCTGGGGTAACACCTATACATCCAAACTGACAAAACTTTGGACTAAACAAAATAAGTGCATTAGAAACATATTTTTTGCACACAGCAGAGAAAGTGCTACACCATACTTTAATATTCTTGGAATTTTAAAACTTGATAATATCTTCAAACTAAGAATTGCAACATTTAGTTACAAAATTATAAATAAGAAAACGAATATACCATCGGTCTTTTCTGAAGTCCTCACACCAGCTGCAAAACGCCATACATACAATACCAGATTTGCTGCTAATTTAAATTTTGTTAGACCAAAAGCGAGAACTAATTATGGAATTTATACATTCAAATTTATATCATCAAAAATTTGGGAAACAATTGAATTGAATATTAAACGTTCTAGCTCTATTAATGTATCAAAAAACGTTATAAAACTATCCTTTTAGAAAAACAAATTTAACAAGCAACTGACCAACTATTTCAGCTTAGTCTAATATTATGTACTCCTAAACAAACGTAGGCAGTGATCAACTCGAAAGCTTTTGCTCCTTTGATCACTGCGCACGAACATATAATCAACACATTCTTCCTTTTTTCCTCTTCTCTTTTTAATGTAATGTTAGTAATTGTGTATCTGTGTAAATAGTGTGAAATAAACTTGAGACTTGAGACTTGAGACTATATATGAAATCATTGTTAAATGCAAGGGGAATATATATGAAATCATTGTTAAATGCAAGGGGAATATATATGAAATCATTGTTAAATGCAAGGGGAATATATATGAAATCATTGTTAAATGCAAAGGGAATATATATATATGAAATCATCAAAATGAAAGGTGAAATAATATTTCCCCGCAAAGAACAAATAAACTGAGGTGTGATGTAGAAATATGAGATATATTCCCCCTGAAAGAACAAAGAAAACAGAGTCATATGAAAATAACAACTGCATGGGTAAGAATTTGATCAAAGTAATTATAGTCAACATGACTCAGTAACTCTACATTTTCTCATTTTCAAAAGCTTCTCTCCCATGTGATCTGCCGTATCTTTCCCGGTAGGTCTCCTATTATTCCATCGTAAGTAACTGACGCGGGTCTTGTTGCCAGAAAAGCAATTATAATGTTTAATTCATACAATATTTATTGACTCATATGCTCAAGGTGTTTCTAATCTTAAACCTTTTTTTCTGACGTTCAACCCGTTATATTCTTTTTGTTTCTAAGTTGGTGTTGGAATTTGACGTTTTCCAGTCTTTTTACTGTCGTTGAAAAAAATGGACCTCCACCATAGAATGAACATTTATATATTGACTATTTGAAGCGCTAATAACTAGCCCTGCAGACTAATGTCAATTCCAATTCTCGCTTTGGATTAACATTCTCGTTACTATTTTATGTTACCCTCTAATTCTTAAAACCGAAATTTATAATTGTGAGAAGAAATTTGCTGTCAGATCAAGCTCAGTTTGATGGACACACTCAGTTGAATTACACCACACACGTAGTTTCGATAATTTTTGGCTGTGTGAACAACTCTTGACTAGGAACTGTTTTAGCGTGTCACAATTAAAGTTAGGTTCTTGCTTTTAGTTGTAAATGTAGACAGCCGGTAAACTGCCTTACGTTTGGTGTACATATTTAGGTCTAGCCCAGAGGAGAGAAGTTTCTGTTTTATATTTTCGCTTTGGATTAACACACTAACCACCATTCAAAAAGCAACACAAATATCGTGAAATCTTTGCTAAAACCATTTTAGCTCTGTACAAAACTCAGTCTTTAGCCTGTTAGTTTATTTTGGCGCCCGCGGTTTTGAGAGTTCTCCTTAGTTTAAATAACAGTATAATTGTCTAGGGGTATTGGCCGCAGTTTTTGTAGCTAATGTCTTATTCATAAAAAAAGGATGCCACTAAAACATAACTTGGAATAGAACTTAGTTTTTGAATTCGTACATAATTTGGTTCCAAACCTGTAAAGCCTTCGATCTGCGACGACTGATGTAAAGACTCCTGAAGAGAAATGGCAGATTGCGATTGTCTCACAGCTATATATCGCATCTAATTTCCTAGGTTTTTGAGTACTCACCGACATAGATATATAGCAATGAATTCAACGTTCCATTCCCTCCAAATGGGACCCTGAGGTTATGACAAGTTGTTTAAGTTGGAACTGAAAAAGGCGGACATGAATGGAAAGAGGTAGTGTGTGACTTTTGAAAGAAAAATTGATAGATCGCTCTGACGTTTCTTAGGGGTGTTGGGGGTGGAGGTTGATAAAGAAACTTCGCTGGACATTTCTCGTGGGATAAAACAATATGTGACGTCTCCCTTAACGAGAACGTTATTTCTATTGAAGGTAATGTTGTCTGTATAGGTACTCTCTAAGTCCTTTATAATTAATTAGTTCATATATTGACAGAAGGGTTCGGAATACTTCCAGAACAGCACCTGACGTTAATTGGCAAAGTATAATGATATGAATGTGTTAAATGACATCTGCATATGGATTAACTGCTTTTCTATATTCGGCGTGAATTTACCCGTGGTATTAAATACACCCAAAAATATTTCCGGAAAGTATACATTATATTGGTAGCAAACAATAAGGCAGCACGTTTGTCACTGATTTATGAAATTTCAAGAGAATGACTGATATGTTAGCTTAGCAGTAGAAATAATAACGCAGTGTTGACTTGTGAAATAACTTTCCCGCTTCGAGCTAATCGGAATAATACGACATGATCGATGAAATATTTTTGCAAGACCTTAATATTCGCTGTTATATTTTGTTATATTTTTGGTGTCATGTTACATAAAGAGTGTTCGATAATCTATTATCTAATGGTACAATATTATATTGACAATCACGTTTGGTCTACCTTTGGTGCTTACTAGCTAAAGACCTTTTACATTTAACGAACTAGTTTTCCATTATTTTTTCCAAGTCTTTGGGAAAGATTTCAATTCTGTTCAGAATAATTCAACTGATAATGAGTTGTATTTCTGAATAAATGTCAATGTAGCAATTAAGAATAACTTTCCGTCATAGGTCAAATACTAGTGTCTATTGTCCACTCCTTGTCATCCTTTATTAATTATTTGAAGGTAGAATTTTTTCATAAATAATTTTATTTGTTTTATAAGGCAAAATAGCTCCCAAAAACATGTAATTTCGAGTGGTTTGACTGGGCCGATACCGGAAGTGAGTCACCGGATATTGATATGTAGGCTGAGCTAACCGTCTCACTGGTTAGCACGGTCTAGAGTGCGGGAGGTCAGGAGTTGAAATCCCGGCCGCGTCCTTGGGCAGGGACGTATAAGCCGTTGGCCTTGTCTCCTTCCTCTTCTAATCTATACGAGGGGACGTGAAAGAACGTGTTGTGTTATTTCGAAAAAGAGTAGGGGATTGTCTCCCGACACAACAGCAGCACATTGCGCCACAATAGCAGTGCGTATCACAAAAATAACCTTGTGAAGCGCATTTGGATATATTCATATAGAATTTGCGCTATATAAATGAATACTTTTACCTTTTTATTACCTTTTGTACGCAATGACTTTGATATGCACACTGATTCGAAAACGTAAATAATAGGAGTAGCAGCCAAAGTAGCGCAAAGCTTTCGAGTTGGCTGCTGTAATTAGGAAAGTCAAATAGGCTGAGCTCATTTACAAATTACAATGGATATATGGCAATAGCTCTTTTGTTGTGTAACAATAAGGGCAATGATTTGATGTCATAAAATCCAAGAAAGCAGCAACCGGAAAATTCAAATGAGTTTTATGGACAGGAGAACCGGTCCATAACTGACATCTAGTGTACAAGTTACAGGAAGCAAACACAGCATTAGATTTAGGTATCCATAACAAACATTTGAGAGCAAAGACATTTTTTTGTGGAGGTAGTACCTTTAATAACTATTTACTTTTACATAAATATGCATGATAAATAGTACTACGATGTATAATTGAAACTATGATTACAACTTAATACCAGTAAAATATATCAAGTGTATGCTTACGTATACATATATCATGAAATAATAATTAAGAAATAGAAAACATTTCCCGTGTTTCTATAGAGTTATAGAAACACGACTCTATAGAAACAAGGGGAAAATGTTTTCTATTTCCTTTATAAAATAAACGAATAAAAGAACGGAAACGCTCGCTTAATTTGATAACCAAAACGTAAATTCTCACAACTAGCTCAAGCGCGCGCTCAACTGTCTATGTTTCTATAGAGTTATAGAAACACGGCTTACAGCCAATCACAGCGTGCGTACTATCGAAACTATTTTATAATACAAACTATGTAACGGATATAAATGAATAGAACGTTTCCATACATATTATTTCAGACGCAAATAATTTAGCACCGGAACATTTTTCGCAGCTCTCTCTGATAGTCAGTTTTCATAATTCCATAGACAAAGACATTTGCCGCGGAATTGACAAACCACAGCAAGACTGCAGTGCTTGTTATAGTCACGGACACACGGCAAGATAAAGCTATGACCTTACATATAATGCAGTACACGTGAAGACTGTTACAGGAACAAAATATCAGTACTACGATTCCTACAGCTTTGAAATCGTTTAACCTTGAGCAAGCTGCGGTGTTAGCTGTCGTAGAGGCGTGATCATCAGGACTATTCCAAGCAAGTTGTTGTTGTTGTTTCTGTATCTGTCTTCTGTGCTTTTCAACTACGATAATGATTCGAGTGTAGGAATACATCATCCAGAAAACAGGAAGGATGAATAGTATAACTATGGCTATCACAAAATGGTACTTTATGTGCAATTGAAGATTCTTAAATTGCTGGTCAAAAATTACGTAAGAAATCGCTATTGCTGTTGATAACACCCAGGCTGTTAATATCAGAGCAATAGATCGCGATCTTGTTAGTAATGTTTGATGCTTGAACGGATGAACAACAGCAATGTAACGGTCAAATGTTAACACACACAGGTTTAGTACTGAAGCATTCAGGAAAAGAAAGAAAAAAAATGCACATAAAGCAGAGACAGTATGATTGCATTTGGACCAAAATTCACAGATGAACATCACTGGAGCATTAAATGCCCCTACAAAAAAATCTACCACTGCTAAAGACAAAATGAAGCAGCTATTTGCTGAGGTCTTTTCAAGACTATGTTTCCTAGAGCATATAAGGTATATTAATAGGCCATTTCCTACAATAGTAATGACCGCAATTATTGCAAGTAACACCCAGAACCAGTCCTCGTAGTTAATGGGAAATAATTTGTTCTCGTTTAAATATTCTAAAGGGTTGTTTCCCGACTGTTTATCTGATCCCCTATCGTGTGTGTCGTTTGTTAACTGTGTACTCATGATTATCAGTGAGAATTACAAATAAACCTTGATCCTCCGGATTGATTTCGCTCTGTTTTCTAACTTTAAAATTAAACTGTTTTAAAGCAGTATTATAATGCCGCTTTTGATAAATTAAAGGTTTAGTTGATATTGAGTAAATGACAACCATTAGCCAGTACTCTGCGTAGCCACACCCACTAGTGAAAACACAGTAACATCTGTTTCAGGTTCTCTCTTGTCCTTCTTTTTTACAACGTACTTATCTGAGTGGATAGAAGACTGTGATAATTTCAAGTCCTTAACTTACAATGTCTTGACATTGACTGAAAAAGTTCAGTAGAATGACTCCTTTCCGTCGCTTGCTAATCTTGAGTCTTGAATTCAGCATATAACTGCCCGTGCCTTACATTTCGAAGACGCTTTCCTATCTTTCAGTCTTGTATTTCTTCTTCTTCATACGGCTGTTACTCTTGTTTTCAGTACTTGGTCTTTCAATGATTCTTAAACGCTTTAAGTTCAAAGTTTCACGCTCTCAGTTAGTTTCCCCGCGTTCAATTTGTGTTTTTGAAACGGTCGTCGTTTAATATTTTCTTCCACTGCATACAGCTGCTGGATAATCCTAAATATTCTTTTTCATCACACATATGTTTCCAAGTGTACTCCGCATTCAAAACATACTGACATATAACCAAATAGATTGTCTAAGAGAGTCAGTCAAGAATTACCATGACGGTATTAGGCATGCATCGGCATATAAGGGAAACGACGACTGCTAAATTAGTGAAGAAGAAAACGAATAAGGTTTCTCTTTCAGAGCACCGCTGCATGTTTCAAGTTGTCAGTGTTGAAATAAAAGAGATGTGACCTCCTTCATGAATATTGCAGTAGTTGTACCACAGGGAGCCCACTCAAATGGTGATCTGTACATGTTTACCTCAAAGTATATCGTCGTAAAGTCAATTACTAACAGACATTCAAAACGAAAGTCTTGTGGTTGGCACGAAATAGAGTTAAAAAAACCTTTAAGTGCAGTAATGTCTCGAAGTAATGGCCGCAGTTTTTGTAGCTAATGTCTTATTCATAAAAAAGGATGCCACTAAAACATAATTTGCAACATAACTTAATTTTTGAATTCCTAAATAATTTTTGTTCGAAACCTGCAGTAAAGCCTTCAATTTGAAAGCAAATACGTTGCCTTGCTCATAAGTAACTAAGGGATTGCTAATGTGGAATATAGGGATTCAATAATTACTTGCTCCTCTTTCCGTTAACGATAATGTTATTTCTATTAAGAAGGTAATGTCGTCTGTAGGTAGTCTCTAAGTCATTTAATTAGTTCATATATTGACAGAAGGGTTTGGAATAGTTTCAGAATTTTTGACATACAGTCTGATCTTCCAGAACAGCACCTGACATTAATTGGCAAAGTATAATGATATGAATGTGTTAAATGGCATCTGCATATGGATTATCTGCTTTTCTATATTCGGCGTGAATTTACCCGTGGTATTAAATACACCCAACAATATTTCCGGAAAGTATACATTATATTTGTAGCAAACAATAAGGGCAGCACGTTTGTCACTGATTTATGAAATTTCAAGAGAATGACTGATATGTTAGCTTTATAGCAGTAGAAATAGGAACGCAGTGTTTTGTGAAATAACCTTCTCGCTGCGAGTTAACCGGAATAATTCGAATATTTTGTTTTAGTATATACCAACTCAACAACCTCCTAAGAACGCGCAATTTCATTGGTTCGCAAATAGTAGGTATTAAACCGAAACATGGGCTATTCATCTGCAATTTACAATACATAGGTGAGACAAAACGACGTTTGAAAGACAGATTTAACATCGATTTAACGAACATCGAAGGACCGTAGACAAGTCTAATAACATATCTAAACCTACAACAGCTGCTGAACATTTTCTCTCGACACCTAATCACACTGCTAATGACATGCAACTAATCCCCATCGAAAAAATGTTCTCTAATACTCTCATTACACAAGCTAGAACACTCGTACCGATATATGATAATAGCTCTTTTGTTGGGCAACAATAGGAACAACCATGTGACGTCACGAGATCCAAGATGGCAGCGCCCGGGAAATTCAAATGAGTTTTATGGACAGGAAAATCGGTCCATAACTGACATCTCATGTACAATGTACAGGAAGCAAACACAGAATTAGATTTAGGTATCCATAAGGAACATTTGAGAGCAAACATATTTTTTTGTGGAGGTAGTACCTTTAATAACTATTGACTTTAACATAAATATGCATGATAAATAGTACTACGATGTATAATTGAAACTATGATTACAACTTAATACCAGTAAAATATATCAAGTGTATGCTTACGTATACATATATCATGATAGAAATAATATTACAAACTATGTACCGGAAAAAGTGAACAGAAAGTTTCCAAAGCTGTTATTTCAGACGCAAATAATTTAGAACCGGAACATTTTTCGCAGCTCTCTCTGATAGTCAGTTTTCATAATTCCGTAGACAAAGAAATTTGCCGCGGAATTGACAAACCACAGCAAGACTGTAGTGCTTGTTACAGTCATGGACGCACGGCAAGATAAAGCTACGTGCTTACATATAATGTTGTACACGTAAAGACTATTGCAAATAAGAAATATCAGTACTACGATCCCTACAGCTTTGAAATCGTTTGATGTTGAGCAAGCTGCGGTGCTAGCTCTCGTAGAGGCGTGATCATCAGGACTATTCCAAGCAAGTTGTTGTTGTTGTTTCTGTATCTGTCTTCTGTGCTTTTCAACTACGATAATGATTAGAGTGTAGGCATACATCATCCAGAACACAGGAAGGTTGTATAGTACAACTATGCATATCTCAAAATGGTACTTTATGTGCAATTGAAGATTCTTAATTTGCAGGTTATAAATTACGTAAGGAATCTCTATTGCTATTGATAACACCCAGGCTGTTAATATCAGAGCAATAGATCGCGATCTAGTTAGTAATGTTTGATGCTTGAACGGATGAACAACGGCAATGTAACGGTCAACTGTTAACGCACACAGGTTTAGTACTGAAGCATTCAGGAAAAGAAAGAAAAAACCTGCACATAAAGCCGACACAGTATGATTGCATTTGGACCAAAATTCACATATGAACATCACTGGAGCATTAAATGCCCCAACAAAAAAATATGCCACTGCTAAAGATAAAATGAAGCAGCTATTTGCTGAGGTCTTTTCAAGAATATGTTTCCTAGATCGTATAAGGCATATTACAAAGCCATTTCCTACAACAGCAACGACTGCAATTATTGCAAGTAACGCCCAGAACCAGTCCTTGTAATTATTGGCAAAGAATAGGCTCCCGTTTAAATAATTTACCGGGTATAGTTTTCCGACTGATAATCTGCTCCCCTTTCTTGTGTGTCGTTTGTTAACTGTGTACTCATGATTATCAATTAGAATTACAAATAAATCTTGTTTATCTTCCGGAGGGATTTTCCTCTGTTTTCTAACTTCAAAATTAAAATTAAACTGTTTTGAAACAGTATTTAATACTTTTGATAAGTTAAAGTTTTAGTTGATATTGAGTAAATGACAATCATTACCCAGTACTCTACGTAGGCAATCCAGCTGGCTTTCTAACTCCTATATTCTATACCAATTCAGTAGTGATTCAGGTTCTCGCTTGTCCTTCTTGTTTACAAGATATTTATCTGGGTGGATACAAGTCTGTGATAATTTCAAGTCCTTAACTTACGATTTTTTGACATTGACTGAAAAAGTTCAGTAGAATGACTCCTTTTCGTCGCTTGTTAATCTTGAGTCTTGAATTCAGCGTATAACTGTTTGCGCGTGCGTTACATTTCGAAGATGTTTTTCCTATCTTTCAGTCTTGTATTTTCCTTTCTCATTTCTTCTTCTTCATACGGCGAATCCTCTTGTTTTCAGTGCGTTCTTGGTCTTTCAATGATTCTTAAACGCTTTAAACTCAAAGTTTCACGCTCTCGCATCTTGCCCGTTCAATTGTGTTTTTGAAACGGTACTATTTGTTTAATATTTTCTTGCACTGCATGTACAGCTGCTGGATAATCCTAAATATTCTTCTTCATCATACGTATGTTTCCCAAGTGTACTCCGCATTCAAAACATACTGACATATAACCAGATAGATTGTCTAAGAGAGTCGGTGAAGAATTACTGATGACGGTCAGTACATGCATCGGCATATATGCAAGAACACAGTACTATATTGTGGTGTAGTTTGAGATATTGGCTTTAAAATGGAGGAAGGCAAAAATCTGGTAAAAGTTAAATCGTTTGTACGAGGATACCATGAATATAAAGTGATATGGGAGCCTACAGTTGGCGAGGAAGCGTACCGCCTTATTTTTGGTGTCAATTTACACCCCTACCCCTCCCTAACGGTCACCTCTACACAACGGCTACAACTTTTCGTCCCGAGGGTAGCCGTTGTGTAAAGGTTCGATTGTATTTTGTTTTCAGTTAGTTTGCTTTTTGTATTTTTTTTCTTTGTTTGCGTGTGCCTGTATAAAATAAAATAAAATGCATATTGTAGTAATCCCCCTAGATAAGCCTAGTGCTTTTGGGGAAAACAATATTGTAAATATGTTTAAGTAAAAAAAATATAGATATAGTGAATTCTATAATTACTTGCTCCTCATTCCTTTAATGAGAATGTTATTTCTATTAAGAAGGTAATGTCGTCTGTAGGTAGTCTCTAAGTCATTTAATTAGTTCATGTTTGGAATACTTTCAGAATTTTTGACATATAGTCTTCCAGAACAACACCTGACATTAATTGGCAAAGTATAATGATATGAATGTGTTAAATGGCATCTGCATTTGGATTATCTGTTTTTCTATATCCTGCGTGAATTTACCCGTGGCATTAAATACACCCAACAATATTTCCTGAAAGCAATAAGGGCAAAAGAAATAATAACGCAGTGTTGACTTGTGAAATAACTTTCCCGCTGCCCGCTAACCGGAATAATACGACATGATCGGTGAAGAATTTTTGCAAGACCTTAAAGTGCATATAAGCCCTTGCCAGTTATGCTTTCTTTAAAAAAGCTTAGACCTTAAAAGGTAGGAAAAATATACCGAAAAATAAAAAAAAATGTTTTGTTATTTTTTTTGCGGATAAACTTTCAAATTTAGACTTATTTTTCGAGCACGTTCGGGGACTGGGATGAGAATGAAACGTGACATCATCAACAGAACTCGTCTCTTCGCGGGTATAAAGCGTTGGCATATTTGCAGAATAATTGAACAGATAACTGAGAAAGATGATAATATCGCGATAAACGTAGAGTTTTAATCGGCAAGGCCTTTCATGCAATAGCGGATCGAGCGTGTTCTGGTAATGACGTCAAACTAGACCCAGTGCCAATTTTGTAAAGCGCTCTTGCGTGCTTGATTTCGGTCCACAGGCAACCCAAGACACGTTTTTGGGCAACGTTTAACGGCCAATACACTACGACAAATAAATTAAATCATTTTTTATTCCGGAATCCTTTGGCTATGGTCTCTAGTCTCTTCGTAAGAATTATAATTAGCCAGGGCTTATATGCACTTTAATATTCGCTGCATGCATGTCATATTTTGTTATATTTTTGGTGTGATGTTACATGAAGAGTGTTCAATAATCTATTTTCTAATGGTACAATATATCGACAATCACGTTTGGTCTACCTTTGGTGCTTACTAGCTCAGTAAAGACCTTTTACATTTGACGAACTAGTTTTCCTTTATTTCTTTCAAGTGGCTCTTTCTGCTTTAGCTGTTTAGAATCATTTCAATTCTGTTGAGAATTCAACTGATCAATAGACCCTTTGCACGTTACGTCACAGCCGCCATGTTTGTGTACAGTGAACAATATATTCTTCTTTAGCTTCTTTTGTTCTGTACACCAACATGGCCGCCATGCCCTTTGTCATTTGAATCTCTGAGGATTGAGTACAAACCCTCTATATTAAATGAGTTGTATTTCTGAATAAATGTCACTGAAGCAATCAAGAATAACTTTCCTTCATAGGTCAAATACTAGTGTCTATTGTCCACTCCTTGCCATCCTGGATTAGTACTGAAAAGCACACTTGGGAATGACTTGTAAACTCTACTGTATTGTATTTGTTGAGAGTTGTTCGAAAAGCCAAAGGTGACATATTTATAAAACTACAATTTTGTAACAGCTGTTATGCAAAAAACAAAACTTGAACATCAAGGAATGAGCTTTAATATATTTAAATGGCCTTTAATATACTGTGTACATTTAAAAAACACCGCTGCTTGTTACACGGCTGTTAACTATTATCAATATAATTCTATACTAGAATGAGCTATACGCTTTCGTTGTTATATAGCTAAGGGGACCACAATCTAGGAAGTAGGACGAAGTGATAAAATATCTACTGTTACCAGGACATCTTTGCTTTTAATAATAAACCAACTAAATGGATATCTTTAAGACTATATAAATGAAAACAATAGAATTAATGACATAAAACATGCATCCACAATCCAAAAAAGACTGAGTCATATTAAACATATACTTTATATACACGAACAAGCAAATACATCAATAGACCAGTTCGCGGTAAATTCCGACATTTTGAAAGGGGTGCAAACATGGCGCGAAATACAGTGTTTGTATTGGAAGCGATGGGAACCCGATGCCAAATAAAATCCGTAAAATCGAATTTCTAAAATATTTTTCAGATACAAACTTAAGATACCAGATAAAAGATTAACATATCGAAATTTGAGGGATGTAGCTTTGCTGGGAAGCGTGCAATCGTGTTTTCAGTTTTTCATACATTGTCTGTAAAAACGAGGCAAATTCCGCGTGAAAAATTTGCCTCGTTTTTACAGACAATGTATGGAAAACTGAAAACACGATTGCACGCTATGTTTGCACCCTTTTCAAAATGTCGGAATATACCGCGAACTGGTCTATTTAGTCACTTTTCACATATTGCCAGCTAACTTTCAAGTTTCGCAAGTGTTTGTTATTGTTATTATTATTTTCTGTGTCGACTTCCGGGCCCGTCAACCAATCAGAATCGATTCCCCACGGGATAAACACGCGGGACAGGTTTCTCTCTGAAAAAAACAAAGATGGCGGCTACAGAGAACTTATGCCTTGTTATGGCAAATCACCTAAGGGTTACCCCTTTAGCAGGGACAACTCTACCGAGCGCCGGTTTATATGGAAAGCTAACCTCGCCGACACATTTTTGATTCCAAGAATCGCATCACAGTGCGCGTGCTCTGTTCGATCGATTTGTCCCGAGTTGTCCCGGTTAGAAGGGACAAAGTATTTATATGGCGTATTGATGTCGGAAAGTTGTCCCGGGAAGAAGGGACACCCTTCTCGCCGAGACGGATATCCCTGGGCCAGGGACAATCCTTCTACCCGGGACGAGTGTATTCACAATGTAAACAGTTGCTTGTGGTTTACAGAGAAATGTATGGAAAGTTGTCTCTCCCCGAGTAACTCGGCTAGAAGGGTTATCCCTTCTACCCGGGACAACTTTCTCCATGTAACAAGGCCCTGAGAATGAGATTGCGTACGCGTCCAAATTTATGTATCTGACATGTTGCTCTGACATCTGCAAATGGTTAGACCTTCATGTCTTCTTGGATCAGAATGTTAAATTGTAGGCCGACACTGAGAATGCAACCAAATCTCTGGTAGTGACCACCCTCAAGTGTAGTGGATATAGTTGTATACATAGAGTAAATGAGTTTCTCCCCAGTTAGCAATACCATGATGCTAAATACATTGACATTCTCCTCTGTTAGTAGTAGTAGTACTAGTTCCCTTGTTGCCACTATGTACATTTTATATATTAATATACAGGCTAAATCTAGTAGATTACATACATAATCATGACTGCTGCCTTAAATTCTTTTGTTGTTGTAGTATATGGATGGGTAAATAATGCATGTATTAGCAGGTTCTCCCAGGGGTGGATCCATGGGAACCTGTCAGAATTAATTGTTTGTTGCCCATCGGTGAGGGGGAAAAGCTCACTTTGGTTCATAGATCAGGAACCTTGTATGATTTTTTACTAATTGCTGTGCCCCCAATCTCGTACCCAGATCCCATTTGTTTCTTACTGCGCATGCTCGACGAAAAAAATAGGGCTCTGGAAGAATCCGATTCCGGAAGTCCGCGAATCACGGACTTCCGTTGAATCTGCGCATGCTTATCATTACGTCACCCTCGATTCTCTCTCAGCGCCTCAGGCCTCGGTTTTGCTTTGGATTTGGACGTTCACCCGGTATCTTGATAGTGATCTTTTGCTTGCTAGTGTCAGGGCAAGCCTTGGGGAGTCTCTTTCATCTTCTGCCGTTTGTAGTTTAGATTTTAAGTCTTTATTTTCATGCATCAGGATCGTGTTTCTTTATCGTGTGATGGACATCACAGATTCCTGAGTAAACAAGAGGATTCATGGGTATCGAAAACTCGCTGAAATCGCCTTACCTGAGCCAGATGACCACACAAACAGCAACTGAATACACCGTAGAAGCAAGCCAAGGCATTTTTACTTACGATTCTCTCGTATTTTTATAGCTCCTTGAAAGCTGGAGTTCGTTACATTCCCATACAAACGCTTATATTTAAGCGATCAGCGCCTGTTCACAACTTTACGAAATCGGAAAACGCCACTTCTGTCTATAGAGCACTTACGAACATTGTTGTTAATATGGGAATGTAGAGTATTACCTATCTGTTACGGTAAATCCCGCGGCTATATCCAGTTGAGTTCGATTTTCGAATTCTGAGAATATTCGTGTACTGTGTGCGATGTATGTTGACGATGAAGTGATACGAACTCCCGAGTGGATACAAGCAAATATCTAAGAATCCCTGAAGATTTTTAGCAGCAGCCATTTATGTAAAATCCAACGGTTTTTAGCGTTTAGATAACCCGGCCCCATATTTCCGATGCCTTTGTCCAAATAAATCAACCCTCCAGAAATGCTTTATGTTTGACTTCCGTTGAAATTGCATTGTTCAGAACAGCCAATCAGAATACACAAAAATCGGATTCTTCCAGAGCCCTATTTTGTCGTCGAGCATGCGCAGTAAGAAACAAATGGGGTCTGGGTACGAGATTGCTGTGCCCCATACCAGGGGATATGATACAACGAGTTTGATTGGGTATTTGTGCAAATTCCCATGGTACCTGGGGGTTGACCCCTGGTGTAGTAGCTGCCAGTAAATATGCAAAGCTACTGATACAGTGCAAACCTGAATGCTACATGTAAATCACTGGAAGGAAGTTCAAAGGAACATTGCATGTGTTATTTTAAAGACTTGTTGTTGAGGTTTTACTTGGCCTCTTGTATAGGCGAATCCTGGTTTATGTTTTTTTCCTTATTAGCATACATCAAACTTCAAGCGACGTACATATAAGCAAACAGAGTCCATAAATCGAAAGAGATTGACACACTTGATAATCACCGAAAATTTTAGAATGATAAAATAAATTTATTATGAGGAAAAGTATTTTAAAATAGCAAAATTTACAAAGAATGTAAGGCTATCAGCAA
The DNA here is from genome assembly GCA_030867875.1 of Actinernus sp. WN-2022. NCBI lineage: Eukaryota > Metazoa > Cnidaria > Anthozoa > Actiniaria > Actinernidae > Actinernus > Actinernus sp. WN-2022. Next base: position 41,758 of record JAOWCC010000177.1, on the reverse strand, counting down.
CTTTTGCCCCCCAGCCCATTTTACAGTTTTGAAAAGTCAATTTCTCTGTAAATATTTAACATATCAATCTTACATTTTCGGTGATTACTAAGTTTACATTTATCTTTCAACTGATGTACTCTGTTTGTTTGTAGCTTGATGTTTAATTTATGCTAATGAGGCAAAAATGTAAACAATGACGTCAGCCTATTCTTCCCTGAAAACCATGCGAAACCATGTGAAATCAAACTTGTTTGATAAAGAGTTGTAAGTCTCAGCAGAGCAGGACATAATTAACCATTCGTGTTCACTATATTATAACTGGTCTTGTGTTGCTACATATATATTGTCTCAAACATATGTAGCTACTGTTATAGTAAACATGGCTGCAATTTGCTTTCTGTTTTCCATTGATGGCAGTTATCATCCCAGGCACTCTAAAATAGGATTATTTTTACATAACTAATATAATATTTTTATTATATGGCTTCTCTGGAGACAGAATCACAATTCTTCTTAAAAATAATTTATATATGTAACTCTTGTAAAAATAATTCAAAATAATTTATTATTCTCCCAAAGGCTAAAACAATTGCAAGTGTAAAATACTTTTTTAATCAAACCTGCAAAGAATACCAACTATTCCTTGTTGAAATTCCATATGGCCCGAGTAATGGCTGGTACAGTCTCTTGTTATTTGTAACCTAGCCTCATTTAAAATCAAACAACAAAACACCTCAAGGTGTTCCGAATCTATTCATAACTATGTATTTCTTTGTTCTTCCTCTCACCGCAGTGTATGGAATTATATTCTACATCTATTTCAAACATCCGTACGTAGTCATAGAGAAGTACATGAGAGGTAATTGCATTGCCCAATACTTTTATTTATACTTGCTGTTACCTATATGATTAAATCATAGCTTGTAATTTCCGTTTACTACATAAATACTTTTTACATAAATATTATTAAGTCGAGTGAGAATGTAATTATTCTAGGTTGAAGTCTAGGTTGAAGTCTAGGTTGAAGACCTATTTTTGGTGTCATGTTACATGAAGAGTGTTCGATAATCTATTATCTAATGGTACAATATATTGACAATCACGTTTGGTCTACCTTTGGTGCTTACCAGCTAAAGACCTTTTACATTTAACGAACTAGTTTTCCATTATTGTTTTCAAGTCTTTGGGATATTGATATGTAGGCTGAGCTAACCGCCTCACTGGTTAGCACGGTCTAGAGTGCGGGAGGTCAGGGGTTCGAATCCCGGCCGCGTCCTTGGGCAGGGACGTATAAGCCGTTGGCCTTGTCTCCTTCCTCTTCTAATCTATACGAGGGGACGTGAAAGAACCTGTTGTGTTATTTCGAAAAAGAGTAGGGGATTGTCTCCCGACACAACAGCCTGTTATTCTGAGGTACTAACAACCACTCATGATTGTAAACAGCATGGCAGCACATTGCGCCACAATAACAGTGCGTATCACAAAAATAACCTTGTGAAGCGCATTTGGATATATTCATATGGAATTTGCGCTATATAAATGAATACCTTTACCTTTTTATTACCTTTTGTACGCAATGACTTTGATCACTGATTCGAAAACGTAAATAATAGGAGTAGCAGCCAAAGTAGCGCAAGTCCTCACGAGTTGGCTGCTGTAATTAGGAAAGTGAAATAGGCTGAGCTCATTTACAAATTACGATGGATATATGGCAATAGCTCTTTTGTTGTGTAACAATAAGGACAATCATTTGATGTCATAAAATCCAAGAAAGCAGCAACCGGAAAATTCAAATGAGTTTTATGGACAGGAGAACCGGTCCATAACTGACATCTCATGTACAATGTACAGGAAGCAAACACAGCATTACATTTAGGTATCCATAACAAACATTTGAGAGCAAACACATTTTTTTGTGGAGGTAGTACCTTTAATAACTATTGACTTTTATATAAATATGCATGATAAATAGTACTACGAGGTATAATTGAAACTATGATTACAACTTAATACCAGTAAAATATATCAAGTGTATTCTTACATATATCATGATAGAAATAATAATACAAACTATGTAACGGATATAAATGAATAGAATGTTTCCATACATATTATTTCAGACGCAAATAATTTAGCACCGGAACATTTTTCGAAGCTCTCGCTGATAGTCAGTTTTCATAATTCCATAGACAAAGACATTTGCCGCGGAATTGACAAACCACAGCAAGACTGCAGTGCTTGTTATAGTCACGGACACACGGCAAGATAAAGCTATGTCCTTACATATAATGCAGTACACGTGAAGACTGTTACAGAAACAAAATATCAGTACTACGATTCCTACAGCTTTGAAATCGTTTGACCTTGAGCAAGCTGCGGTGTTCGCTGTCGTAGAGGCGTGATCTTCAGGATTATTCCAAGCAAGTTGTTGTTGTTGTTTCTGTATCTGTCTTCTGTGCTTTTCAACTACTATAATGATTCGAGTGTAGGAATACATCATCCAGAAAACAGGAAGGATGAATAGTACAACTATGGCTTTCACAAAATGGTACTTTATGTGCAATTGTAGATTCTTAATTTGCAGGTCTAAAATTACGTAAGGAATCGCTATTGCTATTGACAACACCCAGGCTGTTAATATCAGAGCAATAGATCGCGATCTTGTTAGTAATGTTTGATGCTTGAACGGATGAACAACAGCAATGTAACGGTCAACTGTTAACGCACACAGGTTTAGTACTGAAGCATTCAGGAAAAGAAAGAAAAAGCCACACCCACTAGTGAAAACACAGTAACATCTGTTTCAGGTTCTCTCTTGTCCTTCTATTTTACAACATACTTATCTGAGTGGATAGAAGACTGTGATAATTTCAAGTCCTTAACTTACAATGTCTTGACATTGACTGAAAAAGTTCAGTAGAATGACTCCTTTCCGTCGCTTGCTAATCTTGAGTCTTGAATTCAGCATATAACTGCCCGTGCCTTACATTTCACAGACGCTGCCTATCTTTCAGTCTTGTATTTCTTCTTCTTCATACGGCTGTTCCTCTTGTTTTCAGTACTTGGTCTTTCAATGATTCTTAAACGCTTTAAGTTCAAAGTTTCACGCTCTCTTAGCTTCCCCGCGTTCAATTTGTGTTTTTGAAACGGTCGTCGTTTAATATTTTCTTCCACTGCATACAGCTGCTGGATAATCCTAAATATTCTTTTTCATCACACATATGTTTCCAAGTGTACTCCGCATTCAAAACATACTGACATATAACCAAATAGATTGTCTAAGAGAGTCAGTGAAGAATTACCATGACGGTATTACATGCATCGGCATATAAGGGAAACGACGACTGCTAAATTAGTGAAGAAGAAAACGAATAAGGTTTCTCTTTCAGAGCACCGCTGCATGTTTCAAGTTGTCAGTGTTGAAATAAAAGAGATGTGACCTCCTTCATGAATATTGCAGTAGTTGTACCACAGGGAGCCCACTCAAATGATGATCTGTACATGTTTACCTCAAAGTATATCGTCGTAAAGTCAATTACTAACAGACATTCAAAACGAAAGTCTTGTGGTTGGCACGAAATAGAGTTAAATAAAACCTTTAAGTGCAGTAATGTCTCGAAGTAATGGCCGCAGTTTTTGTAGCTAATGTCTTATTCATAAAAAAGGATGCCACTAAAACATATTTGCAACAGAACTTAATTTTTGAATTCCTAAATAATTTTTGTTCGAAACCTGCAGTAAAGCCTTCAATTTGAAAGCAAATACGTTGCCTTGCTCATAAGTAACTAAGGGATTGCTAATGTGGAATATAGGGATTCAATAATTACTTGCTCCTCTTTCCGTTAACGATAATGTTATTTCTATTAAGAAGGTAATGTCGTCTGTAGGTAGTCTCTAAGTCATTTAATTAGTTCATATATTGACAGAAGGGTTTGGAATACTTTCAGAATTTTTGACATACAGTCTGATCTTCCAGAACAGCACCTGACATTAATTGGCAAAGTATAATGATATGAATGTGTTAAATGGCATCTGCATATGGATTATCTGCTTTTCTATATTCGGCGTGAATTTACCCGTGGTATTAAATACACCCAACAATATTTCCGGAAAGTATACATTATATTTGTAGCAAACAATAAGGGCAGCACGTTTGTCACTGATTTATGAAATTTCAAGAGAATGACTGATATGTTAGCTTTATAGCAGTAGAAATAATAACGCAGTGTTTTGTGAAATAACCTTCTCGCTGCGAGTTAGCCGGAATAATTCGAATATTTTGTTTTAGTATATACCAACTCAACAACCTCCTAAGAACGCGCAATTTCATTGGTTCGCAAATAGTAGGTATTAAACCGAAACATGGGCTATTCATCTAGCAACAGACTGGCCACTGAAAACTCGCGTTTTGCAATAATTTCAGAGGAAGATATTCGAGAAATTGGAAAACAAGCAGTACCAGATAAAATACGGGTTGAAGGTGTTTCAAGGTAAGAAAACATTATAGGCCATGAAAAACACGACTTAAAAGATAAAAAGCTAAGAAACTGCACAGGGAGTCCCTAACCGATACTAGAATACTGGAAGATTGGATCGAAACATTAGTTTTGATACGTGTGGGTTACCTGTGGTTTCTTTGCCGCGCGAGAGTGGTAGTAAATTTATCGTTGTCTGTTTATTTTTATCCAAAAATTGTTCATTCGCAGCCTAAAATTCGGACAATAAAGTTATCTGGCTGTAAAATGAACCATCTAAATGTGTAGCTTATTTATTATTCTGTAGTTTGCATTAGTGTTAAGACACCGGGTAATGTTTTGAGCGAGATTTAAGCGTTTGAGTTCACCGATACCTGTTCGCTGATTTTCGCTATTGATCCAAAAATTGGACTTTCTCATCCGAAAAAAATGGACAATAAATTTATCTAGCTGTAAAACAAACCCGATGAATGTGTAGCTTATTTTATTATTCTGTAGCCTGTATTAGTTTGAAGACATTGGAGAACGTTTTGAATGAGATTTAAGCGGGGGAGCCTGTTCGCTCATTTTTACTACTGTATAAGTATTAGAAAGGGAAAGGTGATTAATCCTTAATCCTAAAATCCAACCCAAATAATCAGTAATCTTTTTATTTAGTTGCCATTAATCCGTATCCCTTCTCTTAAAACCTTAATAATCCTTAATCCTAAAACCCTAACAGGGCCTCATTACTATGTATTTATTCGTCATTGGACTCTCCGCAGCTTATGAAATTATATTCTACATCTATTAACAAGAAGCGTTGTCATAGAGAGCATAGAACAGAGGACAATAGATAAAAGACATGAGAGATTCCATTATCGAACGGCATGGACTGTGGTTATACAGACATTTATCATAGACATACATTTCAGCGAAGCTCCCTGAAAAGGGCTTTTCAGCTTTTCATGTCTCGAAGTAATGGCCGCAGTTTTTGTAGCAAATGTCTTATTCAGAAAAAAGGATGCCACTAAAACATAATTTGCAACAGAACTTAATTTTTGAATTCGTACATAATTTAGTTCGAAACCTGTAAAGCCTTCAATTTAAAAGCAAATACGTTGCCTTGCTCATAAGTAACTAAGGAATTGCAAGATGTGGAATATAGGGATTCTATAATTACTTGCTCCTCTTTCCTTTAACGAGAATGTTATTTCTATTAAGAAGGTAATTTTGTCTGTAGATACTCTCTATAAGTCTGTTTAGAATCATTTCAATTCTGTTGACAATAATTCAACTGATAACGAGTTGTATTTCTGAATAAATGTCAATGAAACAAATAATAATAACTTTCCTTCATAGGTCAAATACTAGTGTCTATTGTCCACCCCTTGTCACCCTATAATTATTTGAAGGTATAATTTTTTCTTAAATCATTTTATTTGTTTTATAAGGCAAAATAGCTCCCAAAACCATATATTTTCGAGTGGTTTGACTGGGCCGATACCGGAAGTGAGTCACCGGATATTGATATGTAGGCTGAGCTAACCGCCTCACTGGTTAGCACGGTCTAGAGTGCGGGAGGTCATGGGTTCGAATCCCGGCCGCGTCCTTGGGCAGGGACGTATAAGCCGTTGGCCTTGTCTCCTTCCTCTTCTAATCTATACGAGGGGACGTGAAAGAACCTGTTGTACTATTTCAAGAAAGAGTAGGGGATTGTCTCCCGACACAACAGCCTGGTATTCTGAGGTACTAACAATCACTCATGATTGTAAACTGCACGGCAGCACATTGCGCCACAATAGCAGTCTGTATCACAAAAATAACCTTGTGAAGCGCATTTGGATATATTCATATAGAATTTGCGCTATATAAATGAATACCTTAACCTTTTTATTACCTTTTGTACGCAATGACTTTGATCACTGATTCGAAAACGTAAATAATAGGAGTAGCAGCCAAACTAGCGCAAAGCTTTCGAGTTGGCTGCTGTAATTAGGAAAGTAAAATAGGCTGAGCTCATTTACAAATAAAAATGGGATATATGATAATAAATAGAATGCAAGCAACCGTGGACGACGATCCTGCTGGTGTACGTTGGATCAGTGATTGGTCTAATCGGCTGAACACATAAAACTAAAAATAGCAAAGCCAACACAACGTAAATTTTAGAGGTTTATAACGATATACCAGCTTTCTTCAGGTAATATGAAGAAATGTTATTACATTGGCGAACGTGACTAACTAGAAATATGGGTTACGAAATATAGGAAATAGATGACAAATGATTGACACTATAAATATAGAAATAATAAGATAATGAGGTTATATATATACCAGCTAGTATGACTCGTCACGGATGTTAAGACCATAAGGTACGAGTGTTCTAGCTTGTGTAATAAGAGTAGCTTCTCTGGCCCGCTTACGAATTGAGTCTCTATTGGAGAACATTTTTTCGATGGGGATTAGTAATAATAATAATAATAATTTTATTCATCCTTATACAACAATAGTACATTGGATTTTTTACAGTAATTAAGTACAAACTAACGGACTACGGTTTTACCAACTAATACAGTAATATCGTAAAAATATTTAGCAGATATCTTCATGATTGACTCATCATTCATGGATAGTAAGTACAGAAATAAAGACTTTCTATCAAATGATTTAAAATTATTATTAATTACATGTAATTTGTTGATGAATTCTTCTCTTATACTCATAAAATCATTATTCTCACAGATCATCACATAATGGTATTCGTCTCCCACTTGATTTGAGTTACAAATGGGACAAATGCGTTTTTCAACTGGGGTATTATTGTATCGTCCAGTTTCTATTGGCATCTTATGTGCTGATATTCTAATTTTAGACACTGCCTGACGATGTTTACTATTTGTGACGTATTTTAGATATTTTTCAAAGTATATGTTTGATTTAACTGAAGTGTACGAACGTAATTTACCACCATTATGTACGTGTGAGTCACTTCTATTTTTCTTAACTTGAATTTGCCAGAATTTAATGTAACGATCGAAAAGGTTTTAGGAGGTACACATAGATTTGAAAATTTGCCAAGATCACAAAATTGTAGTAAATAGTTGGTGAATATTACGCCCTGGGAATTTAATTTCAGACATAAATTCGAGGCTTTGCCGACAAGGGTATCATTATAGTTAGGATCACTTAAACGTAACCAATATTTCAAGACCAAAGTTGAAATCTGTACAATTAAAGGTACTCTTCCTAACTCAGCATATACTGCCAGGTTTGTTGCTTTGCGGTGGACCCCCAAAACACGCTTGCAAAATTTTAGATGAAGCTTTTCTACACAATTTACCGCTGTAAATATTTTTAGTTTAAAACTCTCAAAACTCGATAATTTTCCCAAACAGTAGACTCCCCAAATTTCACAACCATATAGTAACACGGGAGTCACTACGGAATTGAAAAGTTTCAATAGTACTTTTACAGGCGCGTTTTCTAAAGTCGAAAAACACTTGAATAAACTATGATAGCGGCCCGTAAAGCTTTGTTATACAGTAGTTTTTGAGCTATCTTAAAATTACCTGCAAAATGGAATGTAATACCTAAATATGTATATTCTTCCACGTATTCTAAGGTATCAGTTCCGAAGTACCATTGACATTTCGTTAACTTATATCGCTGGGGTTTTGATGCAAAAATTAAAAAAAAAAATTTTTTCAGGTTTACTTGTAACTTCCATTTTTTAGTGTAAGAATTAAGTTCCCGAAGACACGATTGTAACCCGGATTGAGATTGAGACAAAAGGACTAAGTCGTCAGCATAAAGTAGACAATTTAAATTACTTCCATTCAGGTTTACTGGGTCACACCTGTTATCAAATACTTGTGGTATGTCATTTATAAAAAGATTGAAAAGTGTTGGACTAAGGTTACATCCCTGTTTGACTCCAATTTCTGACTGAAAAAAAGACGTAACGCCTTGATTTACTTTCACTGCGGATTTGACGGAGGAATACATACTAAGTAAAATACGTAAAAAGTTTCTACTACACCCATACTTAATGAGTTTAAAGAATAAACCCTCTCTCCAGACGCTATCGTATGCTTTTCTAAAATCAATAAAGCAAGCGAAAAGAGGTTTGTTCTTTGATTTATAAAAATCAATTAAAGTTTTTAACACCAATATATGATCAGATGTTCTGAAACCTTTCCAGAATCCGATTTGACTTTTATTTAAAATATTTTTTTTTTCTAAGAATGTCATTAGCAGTGTGATTAGGTGTCGAGAGAAAATGTTCAGCAGCTGTTGTAGGTTTAGATATGTTATTAGACTTGTCTACGGTCCGTCGATGTTCGTCAAATCTGTCTTTCAAACGTCGTTTTGTCTCACTTATGTATTGTAAATTGCAGCGGTTGCATTGAATCATGTAGATTCGATTTTTTGTGTTACACGTCAAATTAGTTCTGATAGAGCGTATTTCACCGGTAGAGAAGAAAGTATAGTTTGTTTGTCCGTCACAGATGTAGGGGCAAGTAGAACAGTTCTTTCCACAGCGGAAAGAGCCAGGTGGGAGCTGAGGATCAGTCAAGTTAGAAGGGAGTTTAGCTTTAACTAGTAAGTCACGGAGGTTAGAGGTGCGTCTGAAGGCTACAAGTGGCAAGTGGTGAAATACTTTCTTGCAGCGGACAGAGGAGTGTAGAAGGCTGTAGTTCTTCTTAATTATTTCAGAAATATGAGGGAGTGATGGGTTATAAGTAATAACAAAAGGTATACGGTTAGAATTGTGTGTGTCTTTGGTTTGTAGAGCAAAAGTGCGAGGGATGTCGGCAGCGCGTTGTATTTGTCTAGCAAGAAAGGAACGGTTATAGCCGCGTTTAATGAGGTATGTGGTAAGCTCAGCAGTGCGGTGCTTAAAAGCTTCGTCGGTAGAACAGATACGTCGTAAACGGAGTGCTAAGCTAAAAGGGATGGCTTTTTTGGTATGTTGTGGATGGCAAGATGAATAAAGTAGATGTTGGTGCTTATCTGTGGGTTTAGAATAGAGATCAGTCTCGATATTACCATTGTTTAAAGAAACATTAACATCAAGGAAAGGTACGTTAGTAGAAGAGTGTGAGCTGGTGAATTTGATGGTAGGGTGAATGTCATTAAGATAATCGATGATTTACTAGTTAAAGCTAAACTCCCTTCTAACTCGACTGATCCTCAGCTCCCACCTGGCTCTTTCCGCTGTGGAAATAACTGTTCTACTTGCCCCTACATCTGTGACGGACAAACAACCTATACTTTCTTCTCTACCGGTGAAATACACTCTATCAGAACTAATTTGACGTGTAACACAAAAAATCTAATCTACATGATTCAATGCAACCGCTGCAATTTACAATACATAGGTGAGACAAAACGACGTTTGAAAGACAGATTTAATTTAACAAACATCGACGGAACGTAGACAAGTCTAATAACATATCTAAACCTACAACAGCTGCTGAACATTTTCTCTCGACACCTAATCACACTGCTAATGACATGCAACTAATCCCCATCGAAAAAATGTTCTCTAATACTCTCATTACACAAGCTAGAACACTCGTACCGATATATGATAATAGCTCTTTTGTTGGGCAACAATAGGAACAACCATGTGACGTCACGAGATCCAAGATGGCAACGCCCGGGAAATTCAAATGAGTTTTATGGACAGGAAAATCGGTCCATAACTGACATCTCATGTACAATGTACAGGAAACAAACACAGAATTACATTTAGGTATCCATAAGGAACATTTGAGAGCAAGCACATTTTTTTGTGGAGGTAGTACCTTTAATAACTATTGACTTTTATATAAATATGCATGATAAATAGTACTACGATGTATAATTGAAACTATGATTACAACTTAATACCAGTAAAATATATCAAGTGTATGCTTACGTATACATATATCATGATAGAAATAATATTACAAACTATGTACCGGAAAAAGTGAACAGAAAGTTTCCATAGCTGTTATTTCAGACGCAAATAATTTAGAACCGGAACATTTTTCGCAGCTCTCTCTGATAGTCAGTTTTCATAATTCCGTAGACAAAGAAATTTGCCGCGGAATTGACAAACCACAGCAAGACTGCAGTGCTTGTTACAGTCATGGACGCACGGCAAGATAAAGCTACGTGCTTACATATAATGCTGTACACGTAAAGACTATTGCAAATAAGAAATATCAGTACTACGATCCCTACAGCTTTGAAATAGTTTGATGTTGAGCAAGCTGTGGTGCTAGCTCTCGTAGAGGCGTGATCATCAGGACTATTCCAAGCAAGTTGTGGTTGTTGTTTCTGTATCTGTCTTCTGTGCTTTTCAACTACGATAATGATTCGAGTGTAAGCATACATCATCCAGAACACAGGAAGGTTATGTAGTACAACTATGCATATCACAAAATGGTACTTTATGTGCAATTGAAGATTCTTAATTTGCAGATTATAAATTACGTAAGGAATCTCTATTGCTATTGATAACACCCAGGCTGTTAATATCAGAGCAATAGATCGTGATCTTGTTAGTAATGTTTGATGCTTGAACGGATGAACAACGGCAATGTAACGGTCAAATGTTAACACACACAGGTTTAGTACTGAAGCATTCAGGAAAAGAAAGAAAAAACCTGCACATAAAGCCGACGCAGTATGATTGCATTTGGACCAAAATTCACATATGAACATCACTGGAGCATTGAATGCCCCAACCAAAAAATCTGCCACTGCTAAAGATAAAATGAAGCAGCTATTTGCTGAGGTCTTTTCAAGACTATGTTTCCTAGTGCATATAAGGTATATTACAAGGCCATTTCCTACAACAGCAATGACCGCAATTATTGCAAGTAACGCCCAGAACTAGTCCTCGTAATTATTGGCAAAGAATAGGCTCCCGTTTAAATAATTTACCGGGTAGTTTTCCGACTGATTATCTGCTTCCCTATCTTGTGTGTCGTTTGTTAACTGTGTACTCATGATTATCAATTAGAATTACAAATAAAGCTTGCTTATATTCCGGATGTATTTCATACTTTTGATAAGTGTACTCCGCATTCAAAAGCTACTGACATATAACCAGATAGATTGTCTAAGAGAGTCGGTGAAGAATTACCATGACGGTCAGTACATGCATCGGCATATAAGGGAAACGACGACCGCTAAATTAATGAAGAAGAAAATGAATAAGGTTTCTGTTTCAGAGCACAGCTGCATGTTTCAAGTTGTCAGTGTTTACAGAGCCTTGTTGAAATAAAAGAGATATGACCTTCATGAATATTACAGTAGTTGTACCACAGGGAGCCCACTCAAATGATGATCTCAAAGTATATGGTCGTAAAGTAAGTTTCTAACAGACATTCAAAACAAAAATCTTGTGGTTGGCACGAATTAGAGTTAACTAAAACCTTCAAGTAGTTAAATTGCAAGAATTAGAGTAAACTATAGACTTTTAGTAGGAGATAGGTATATAATAAGACAAGGAAGGAAACTTCAAAGGCGAACACACTTCCATACCTTGCAGGGGTGTAGCCAGCCATTTTTGCCCTTTAAGCCCGGAAGGTACAAACCGAACGAGCGCTGAAGGCGCGAGCTACTATGGGGGGTCTGGCGGCACGTCCATCCTTCCCCTCTCTCCCCTTTCTCCCCCCCCTCCCCTCTCCCCCTCCCCCCTCCCCCCCCCCCCCTCCACCGCAGGAATTGTTTTTAATTGTTAAGCGAGCAAAGCTGAGAGGAAAGTGAAACTGAACAGTGTCTTGTCAGGTCATGAATTAAGGTACGGTGAGGTTGAAATCATTGCGTGTTTATATAGATCTGTATTTCTTTGTCGATTTGTTGACCTCGTGGGGCTGATAGATTTTGCCATCGGACGGTATTCTTGTTTGAGGTACGTTTCGTAGGTTTTATGCCTCTCGGTCATAATACATACCAGCGCAAACACCGTGATCTGTAGGCCAACATGCACTTAAATAATTTTGAGCGTGTTTTTGGCTGTCAGAAATACCCCGGAGAACAGAATAATTTATGATGAGCGAAGCAATATCAACTTAAACAAGAATCCTCTCACGGCCGAGGTTTTGGTTCGAGAAATTAAAGGATTCCAACAGTTCCCTTTATAGTTCTGTAATATAATGAGCAGATCAGTTTTGGAAAGGAGGGTATATAACCAACAGGCTTTTCAGTTAATAAATACCTGATATGGACGCGAGCTGCGATAAAGAGCCGCAGGGTAGAATGAACAGTAGAGAAATATATCATTTGATAGCTCCATCATAGGTGGACAGGATACAACTTATAATATGGGACAAATATAAACATATATTTGAGACACTCATCTATTAGTGCTCTGAACCTGGAGAACAGCAGACTAAATTGTAAGCGTGCGGTACATGCATAAGTAGAGGTCAACTTCTTTAATTTGCATACACGAGAAATATATAATATACTAGGGGAGCAGAGAATGCGTGTCATCGCGCTACCGGCCACTCCTAAAGACTGCTAAATTCAGCTAATAATTCTTCCCTTCGGTTATTACTAAAAGGATTTCAAATGAAAGTGTATTTCATCTTCAATCTCATGTGGCCCGAGTGAAAGCCCAGATGGGCTCTTGTTAGTATTATTATTACTAGTGGTAGTACTATCATAATTGCATTGTCATCATGGGATTCATTATCATCACTATCGTCATATTAATGATTATTGTTTTTGTTATCATTTATCGCCATTATTTTCTCAAATAAGTAATGTTAGAATTGTTTCAAAAAAGGCCAGAACACAGCAAAGCTAGCCTGCAGAACAGGCGCTTTTCCGATACGAGCGGAGCGCGTTCTGATACCGATCTGAGCGAATAAGCGCCTGCCGCCATCTTACTGAAATTTGAATTCTTCCCTTTTCCGCATGGATTAACATGATTATTAAACATGTCAATCAAACTTTGTGTGTTCGTAACTTTGTCGGTATCTAAGATATGTAGTGAAAACATTGCGCAGTTCATTGTTATTACCTTTATTTCTCCTGTCCAAGTCTCTACAGTGTGAGATTTATTCACGACCACGGCCTCTATAAAGTTGCTCAGTCCCCGCTCAGTTTTTCCTTCATCAGTTCATTTACTCGACCTCGAACACTCGAACAGACTCTGATAGCAGAAGCGAAAATTACTTTAGGGAACTCCGTAATTTCCTTCAGTTCTAAGTCTCGATCGTAAAGGGAGATAGCTTTTAAGTCCAGTGTATTTAGTTTCGATTAACTGATCCTTCACAATGCTTTGCAAATAGGACACTGCCGAAGCGCTACGTCCTGTCTGACTCGACTTCCACGGCAAACAGTTGGAAAATAAGGCTTTCACCTGTTGGTAAAACCGCCAAAATATCTCGCCTAGAAAGTACAAATGTAGACTATTCACTGCCTGCTTTGTTCTTCTAAATACTTTCCTGTATTAACGCTCAACCGCTCGATCATTTCTCTCTTGTCGCCGCCATTTCAGTCAGTTCGCAGGAGGAATGTGCGACATTTCGTGACACATGACAGCGATGACAGCTAATTGACCAATCAGTATTTCCCGTACAGAATCTGGACGGGAAATGAAAATGTATAAGGGATGGCTGCAGGCCCTCCTTCTTGTCTCTCGTGCCAGTCTCCTTTTTTCCATTTTTACGCGGCCAAATCATTTTATCACTTCCTTAGCGTTGAAATAACACTGATAGCTTGTTTCGCAGGCTACAGCAAACCATATTCAACATCTAGCCTCTTTACAACACTACGACGCCTTTAGACTTAGTAGTGCCTATCGCGTATCAGAATAATTTATTACTATTAGCTTTTACATATTCTCCATCCCAAAAAAACAGAAATAATAAGTAGTTTTCAACAGCCATATGAAAATGTACACAGCAATTATTATTCACAAGAGATTATAAGTAAGAGGGTATCTCGTGGTGTGTGGCGTGCGATAATAATGTCGAATAAAATCTAAATTTAGTAACCGGAAGTAGTTGAAGCAAAGTGGGCGCTCGCGCGACAACTAAAAACCTGGCGCGAAAATATTGGCCGTCAAAAGCCGGCAAAATATTTTCGGGCTGCTTCCACTGCTTCCGGTTACTAAAAATAGTTTTTACTCGACATTATCATCGTAAAAGCGCACGTATTGGAGATTCCCTCTCTTACCTATTCCATATCAAACAATTGTTGTCGTTCAGAGTAATATTTGGGCCTGACTAGATGCTAGTAAGGCATACGCTCTTCCTTTTCAAATTTCGCTATCGATTTTTTTAATCGCACTTCCTGTAGCCTACGTTGTATCCGCCTCTCTTCTGCCGGCTCGCTACACATCCTGAACGTGTTCTGGTAGTCGATGATCCGTCCTGCTTTCCAAATATGGAATATATTGACCATATATGGAATATCATAGGGAGCTCTCGGGAACGACACTTTTCTCAATAAATTGTTTGATATGTCTATTACTATTCGTTATTAGAGGCTACCTTTTTCAAACCGGCGAAGTTAAAAAAATTGAGAATTCACTTCAAGCACTTTCTTTTCCTAATCAAAGCACAGGGAGCCCAGCCTCTATATTGTATTAAAGCAACTCATTAATTAGAAGATTTCACAAAGTTTGTAAAAATGTACGAAATCAACACAGGTATTCAAATAAAGATAACTGCCTCGTCAAAGTTAGTTTTTCATTATCCTGTGTTCTCCTGGAAGTTCAAATTAAATTAAAGTTACATTCTTATTGGAGTCGAGGTTGTGCTCAGTTGAAAAAGCTGCATTTTCATTGGTCAATGTAAACGTTGAACTTCCGATTGGTTGCAATTCCGTTGTCTCCGGCGTATTGCGGGGATAGCGAATTTGAACTTAACTGTAGAAAAGTGAAGATTAATCGGACTACAATGTAATTGTGATCGCCATGGAATATGCAGTTGAAGGAAAATATACATTGGACTTGAGGGTTATACGCGATTGAGGATATCGATAGAGGCGAGGCGAGGTGAAGTGAAGTGAAGTCGCCTGCCTTGTTGTTGTTTTATCATATATAGGAACGGTGCACAGTACACAGTACAATCAAAACACAAACGAAAATGAGGGAGATATTCTTTATTTGAATAACTGTATTGATTTCGTATATTTTTAGAAACATATGTGAAACCTCGAAGAGAGTTGTTTTGGCTCTTTCGATTCTATAGCTATGTGTATCAACGTCCTAAATGTGGGTGTGTCTCCCTATATATCTATATAGTTGACGAAGACATCTACCCTTTGCCTAAATTAAATAATGCTTCTAGTTGTTCAAACTTTGGTACGAATTTATAATTGCACACTCCGAAGGCATAATAAACGTTGATACAATTCAGTAAACACTCCACTCGCACTCCGGGTCGCCGCCATGATTATGAGCTATGTAGCCAGGCCACACTACATTTTTATGGTGTGGCCTGGTTACATTTCTGACATGCGCATGCAATATCTACTGGACTCTCTTTCCGTTCAGCAAACAAAAAGGTGAAGTAAACACACATGTATAAAGTTTTGAACAAATTCGAACCGTTTCTATTTGAAACGTTCGTGGGTCTCCTCCCCATCAGATTCCACCGCTCAGCGATTGGTCGATTGAGCACAATGACTTCGTTCTCTGAATCTCCTCGAAAAAATACGAGGAGGTGTCGGATTCCTTCGGCAGTCGCACGCCACGCTCCCGAAAACAAGCCGTTAAACGAAGGCTAATATGATGGAACCCCGACTCGAGACATGCTTGTTTAGCTGCAGAAACCGTCGAATTTGACTGCTTACAAAGCGAGGAAATAACCGATGGTTCGATTAAATGAGTGCTAGAGGAATGTGAGAATCCAAAGGGTTCCATGCCAGGAGGTAAAATGCTGAAAGTTTGGATTTTCGAAGAATTACGAGGCCGCGAAGACTCGTCACATAGCCTAATGGCGAGTCGTGTTTCCTGCCTTCCCTTTCTTTTAGTAGGGAAGGGAAAAAACCCAGAAGTGATTCATATAAAAAAATACACACATCAGTTACGAAGAGGAACAAAAATGGAACAACTTCACAACATAGCTAAGATTTCATAACTTTTAATTTTTTATTTAAACATATTTTCTCGCTACGTTTACCCCAAGAGCAGCACTATTGTGCGCTCATCAAGGGGGTTTACATAGGAATTTGAGAATGGCCTACAATATAGACAAATAAAGAGTACACGTAACAAAAATTAGGTTGAAGCAGTGAATCTCCCAGTGTCAATAATGAAACTTTGAACTCTACAAATAAAAACTGAGATTTAGTTTTAAAATTCATTGAAATATCACTAGGCCCATAAATAAATAGAGCATACTTTTGAAAGTCTGTAGCTTCAACCCAAATATTACCTAAAAGGCGAGCAGCCGAGGCAAAGAGCGAAATTCTCAGAGCAGCATGGTTGGGACAGACTAAAAAGAAATGTTTTGCTGTTTCAATACCAGAACCACAATCACGCAAAGGAGAATTAGAAAAGTTAATACGGTATAAATAATCGTTCAAACCGTGGACACCTAGCCTTATACGTGAATGAAGTATAGACGCGTACTTTGTAAAAGAAACATCATAACTTTATTGACCAATTTATTATAGTTTCATATTTGTACAAAAATTCCCATACAATCCTTCTAAAAATCATTAGCTTGGACTGCCTGGTGTTTTACCGACAGGTAAAACTCATTGTCGTGGAAGTCGGGTCAGACAGGAGATCTTGTGTGACGTCTACGCTTACAGGGGCACCAGAAGAAACACAATATAGGACACCTTTCTCTTCGACCTCAAATGGGTTTACAAAGTTCGGATAGCATTCATAACGTTGGTGGTGTCATCTTCGCTTTGTCGGATCTGCGACTGTCTTGTGTCCTTGTGGCTTGTTCCCTAATTAACCCCTAGGGTACACTGTTTTTTTTTAGGAAAAATTGACATGCGCAGTAGCTGCTTTCGATGCTTTATTGTGTCACTTACCTATGGAGTCGTGAAAGCCTATGCAGGTGAGTAACTTCACAAGGTTTATTTCATATATAGTTCGTTTTTAGAGTTGTTATCAATTTTTGAACAAAAATACAAGACTTGGGTACCCTGTGGTTTTTGCTCAGATAAATAATGTAGCCGTACAGCTACACCCACCAACAGATCAAATGCAGACATCCCATTTCGGAACACCCTCGGGCCAAGCTTCAAAACGGTACATGTCTCCAAAAATCCCCAAGAGGGGGGAGGGTTTCACCCACTGGCCCATGGACTAGTAGCTCTTCGGTAGTTGTCATTGACCTATGCAAAACATTGCAAAACATTGTGAAAGGCCAGTTAATAATCGGAGCTAAATATATAGAAGTAGAACTGAAAGAAATTACGGAGATCCCTAAAGTAATGTTTGCTCAGTCTGCCGAGGCTGTTCGAGTGAACCGAAGAGTTCAGGGTCGAGTACATGTACATGAAGGAAAAACTGAGTGACTTTACAGAGGCCGTCCACGGTCGTGAATAAATCCCACACTGATCGTAGAGACTTGTGCAGGAGAAATAAAGGCAGAAACAATGAACTGTGCAAAGAAATTCGCGTCGAATCTAGCTCAAACTTATGCAGCATACAGTACGATAATTATATTACCTTTGTATCCATATAAAACGGTAATATCACGGCCACTTGCGAAGCGAAGCCCAAACAAACTCAGCTAAACTTTCTCATAGCAGCCATTTTTAATGCCATTCACCGTTTCCGTGGCGTTGGCACTGTCGTTCCTGGAGCCAAGGAGATTGATTTTTTTTATTATTTTTTTATTTTTTAAATTTTACACTGATTCAAGAATACAGGTATAAGAGATTATACAAGACCAGTTATAGAAGATAGATAGGTAATAGTAAGTAACAAAAGAACAAGGTAATTAGTGCGCAGTGACGAAAGTAGCCGTGAAGCTTACGAGTTGGTCACTGATTACCACTGGGAGGTGTAGCGCAATTGTTGAACCGAAAAAATCATATCCCGAGCCCATACTAGTACTGAAAAATTCACAGACACGAGGTCTCAGGGAAAACCTCGCTAACTATTTTAACACATGCGAAGAAACGAGAAAACAACATTTCTGTTTCGAGGACAGTCCTTATTTACCTGACGTCGACGATGAGGCGAAGGTTAGAAAAAACAGATAATTAGAACTCATTTCAAGCCAAGAAGACTTGTGACCTAAAATATACGATTGAGTATCGTCTTGGCGCAGCAAATTCATGTTCAAAAATCTTGGACTCGTACATTAAATGGCCAGCATCGTGGTAGCTCGAAACGGGTCGCAGTTGAAGAAATTTCCCGACCACGATCATTTGCTTGCCTCCAAAGGGTTTGAGGGAATCCTCTAAAATGATGCCAGACTTTAATCATGGTAAATATTTACTAACTCTAGAATTCTTCTTCTGGACATACTCGCCTCGTACCAAATAATGGAATCGGCATTTGAATTTGCTCTTTAACTAAACTGTCAGAAGTTGAACGGTCCACATGAAGATTCCAAGGGAGTTCCGCGGTACGAAGGCCCACTAGTGCACTGTTTGCGTAGATTGTAATTCACAGTAGACAGCACACGCACTTCCACTATATATAATTAACAGTTATTCACCAAAGTGGAGGTGAATAGTGGTGGATATTTACCGAGCCGCTTACCAACGAGGCAACCTAAAAACCAAACAAATAAAGCGACAACTAGAATAATATTTTCGACCGGAAGTTTTATTTTATCGAAAAGCACCAGCGCACGCGCACCAAAACGAGCTAGTTAATTTACATAACAACACGTGCTTTCGCAGCTCTACAATTTCTGTCAGTGCGTGAAGAATATTGAATCCGGAAAGTTTTGCTGTCATTTTCAGTTTCCTCGATAAATGTTTTACTCTTCACTCGACTACTAAAGCTTGTAAAGTTAGTTCAAGGATGACTCAAGTTGAAATTGAAGGTGCAATTTACAAAAGAACCGGCACCAGAAATCATTGCTGGAGTAAAACTCTGTGACTGGAACGAAACCGATTGATTCACATTTTCTTGAACCTGGTTTACATGGCCAGAACTGGAGGGCAAAGATAGCTGTTGAGGTGCAGTAGATGGCTGAGGAAGGCTCTGAACACTCGCTGTAGGTCGAGGAACTATTTGGCGATCGGCGGAGTTCACGAAATCGGTCAGGGCTGTTGACATTTCTGCGAACTGCTCGAAGGTCGGGCGGTCGTTGTACGACTCGAGGCTTGTGTCACTTTTGTGCCCTGTGACAGCACGGATATGGCGGTTCTTTAAGTTCATCGCAGACAAAACACTCACTGTGGTTGATCTGACGGAGTGGTTTGTATAGGCAGGGTTGATTTCAGCTCGGAGACACATGTTTTTCATCATGTTATCGAGCATGTTGTGGCCGAGAGGGATAGAGCTGTACCAAACTTCAGTTTGCGAAGGGCTAAACTTAGAACCTGTCAAAGGTTTCTGGAACAGTGCTGGACATTTATGATTCAAATGTGAGAGAAACTTCTTCAGGACAGCCACTGGACAGCGAAGGGAGCCTTTGTTTGCAAACATTTTCCCATTCGACGGGTCGTCGGTGCCGTCTAAACCACCCTGGTGATTTTTGGTTGCGAGGACGCCTCCAGGACTATTACGGTTGATTTCGAAATATTCATGACCTGAATCTGGAGTTTAATTAAGCTTGAACGAGGAAGAACTCAGCTATCTCTGGTTTTCTCGTCCACGGCGGCCAAAATAAAATGTAACGAAGAACCACGCTGTTTGTTGTAGCTTCGCCGGATCAATTAATGGACGTGCAGTCGACAAGCTCGCCTGCGTTGTACAACTTTGTTATCGCTTCCTTCGTCAATGGTGGCTTGTGTTGCGTAGGACGAATTTCTCCAGACTTGCTTAAATTCTTCAAGAAGGAATTCAAGGCTTTATTCGCTTCTGTAAACTCTGGGCTGCTGATAATCGAGAACGGCTTATTGTTGTCATTTCGGAGAAAGCGCTCAATGGCCGCCCGTATCGAGGTAAGCGTTGCCTTGTTATATAGTAACTATGGTCCTTCTTTCACGCCGACAAGTAAAACTTTCTCAGACATTTGTTCAGCTCGTCTACTTCCATGTCTACAATACTTGTTGAAAACTCATCTTGCTGTGAAAACCACTCTAAAAATACAAAATTATTTGTGTCAAAAGTGCAAAAAACAGTTGCAACTTCAGACAAAAACAAGCCAATGTCTTAGCTTTTCATCTTTTAAGTCGTGTTATTCGTGGCCTATAATGTTTTCTTACCTTGAAACACCTTCATCCCGTATTTAGTAGCTTTTTTGTGTTATCTGGTACTGCTTTATTTTCAATTTCTCGAATATCTTCCTCTGAAATTATCGCAAAACGCAAGTTTTCAGCGGCCATTCTGTTGCTGGATGAATGGCCCATGTTTCGGAGGTAGCTATTGTTTAATATCTACTGTTTGCGAACCAATGAGATTGCTCGTTCTTAGGAGGTTGTCGAGTTGGTATATACTAACAAATAATATAAAGTCGACGATACAGCTGATCCTTCACTAAATACGACTTTCCTGTTCCCGCCTGGCCGGTAAGAAAACTATTATGCCCCTTTTCGGTAACGTTTATAATTGACTCCTGCTCGGCTGTTAATGTTAACAATCATTATCAAAACAGAACTCTATCCGACATTTCTTGAATGCTAATTAACGTGAATAATACAAAAAACAAGCCAAACGATTTGGGAAAACAATTTTGGGAAAACTAATTTTCTTGTGCTTATTTTGCACGTGTAATATTTTCGCATATTGCGATTGGTTGATGAAAAATTAAATGTGTAGTTAGTGATTTTTTTCCTGAGACCTCGTGTCTCTGAATTTGTCAGAACTAGTGTGGGGTCGGGATATGAATTTTTCGGGTCAACAAATGATTTCTGCTACACCTCCCAGTGGTAATCAATTAGTACGCTCCTTGGTTCCAGGAACGACCGCGCCAACTCCACGGATATGGGTGAATCGCATTATGAGAACATGAAGACCCTGGTAAAGGCGGACTTATCATTTATTCTGATTGGCTCTTTGGTTATTACGCAAATGTTGTTCTAACAATAATTTTTATTGGCCCAAACGGAATAAGACCACAGATATGAAACAGTTTAAGTTTGAGTTTAATTTTCTCAATTTTCTCAATAAAACTGACGATTTTAAATAACCTTAAACACGTTGTTTAGATAAGGCAATAGAAGGAGTGTATTACTGGGTAGTTTTCTGGTACGTTTCATCAGTGGAAAAGCCAGGAGAAGCCGTTAAATCTGAACATGTGCTATCTATCGCTTCGCTTCAACGCTAACAGAAAATGAACGGCTTTTTAGGATTCTTTTCTAGCTTAGATACATCCTGGTAGCATTGTGATATCCTTCCACTGTTTCTTTATCCATTTTGAGCCGTTTAGTTGACCTGTTTTCACTGCATCGTTCGCCGCGTGGAAATACCGTTAATCACATCTCGCTCACTCCGGATTGGGATACCTATGGTTTGTACACGTCATTAAATATTCCCATATTTAGCTTGGCCGCCATATTAGATCTCCAAATCACGTGACAAAATACCAGAATGTGAGTATTTGATCACGTGATCCAGCCTTTACCAGGGTCTTCTGTGGAGTGGCCGCCATCTTGGATCTGACCGAGAAGACCCTGGGGACGAGGTTTGAGGCCATGAGATTGTGGCGCTCTTGTGCACTTCTTAGCTGCTTCCGGTTCCTATAAATAGATTTTATTAGACATCATCGCACATGCGCGCGTATTATTGGAGATTCCCTCTCTTACTTGTGCTCTCTTGGTCAAGAGGAATATATATGAAATCATTGTTAAATGCAAGGGGAATATATATGAAATCATTGTTAAATGCAAGGGGAATATATATGAAATCATTGTTAAATGCAAGGGGAATATATATGAAATCATTGTTAAATGCAAGGGGAATATATATGAAATCATTGTTAAATGCAAGGGGAATATATATGAAATCATTGTTAAATGCAAGGGGAATATATATGAAATCATTGTTAAATGCAAGGGGAATATATATGAAATCATTGTTAAATGCAAGGGGAATATATATGAAATCATTGTTAAATGCAAGGGGAATATATATGAAATCATTGTTAAATGCAAGGGGAATATATATGAAATCATTGTTAAATGCAAGGGGAATATATATGAAATCATTGTTAAATGCAAGGGGAATATATATGAAATCATTGTTAAATGCAAGGGGAATATATATGAAATCATTGTTAAATGCAAGGGGAATATATATGAAATCATTGTTAAATGCAAGGGGAATATATATGAAATCATTGTTAAATGCAAGGGGAATATATATGAAATCATTGTTAAATGCAAGGGGAATATATATGAAATCATTGTTAAATGCAAGGGGAATATATATGAAATCATTGTTAAATGCAAGGGGAATATATATGAAATCATTGTTAAATGCAAGGGGAATATATATGAAATCATTGTTAAATGCAAAGGGAATATATATGAAATCATTGTTAAATGCAAGGGGAATATATATGAAATCATTATCAAAACACAAGGGGAAATAATATTTCCCCGCAAAGAACAAATAAACTGAGGTGTGATGTGGAAATATGAGATATATTCCCCCTGAAAGAACAAAGAAAACAGAGTCATATGAAAATAACAACTGCATGGGTAAGAATTTGATAAAAGTAATAGTCAACATGACTCAATAACTCTACATTTTCTCATTTTCAAAAGCTTCTCTCCCATGTGATCTGCCGTAGGTCTCCTATTATTCTATCGTGAGTAACTGACGGTCTTGTAGCCAGAAAAGCAATTATAATGTTTAATTCATACAATATTTATTGACTCATATGCTGAAGGTGTTTCTAATCTTAAACCTTTTTTTCTGACGTCCAACCCGTTACGTTCTTTTTGTTTCTAAGTTGGTGTTGGAATTTGACGTTTTCCAGTCTTTTTACTGTCGTTGAAAAAAATGGACCTCCACCATAGAATGCACATTTATTGACTATTTGAAGCGCTAATAACTAACCCTGCGGACTAATGTAAATTCCAATTCTCGCTTTGGATTAACATTCTCGTAACTATTTTATGTTACCCTCTAATTCTTAAAACCGAAATATATAATTGTGAGAATAAATTTGCTGTCAAATCAAGCTCAGTTTGATGGACACAGTTGAATTACACCACACACGTAGTTTCGATAATTTTTGGCTGTGTGAACAACTCTTGACTAGGAACTGTTTTAGCGTGTCACAATTAAAGTTAGTTTCTTGCTTTTAGTTGTAAATGTAGACAGCCGGTAAACTAGCCCAGAGGAGAGAAGTTTCTGTTTTACATTTTCCCTTTGGATTAACACTCTAACCACCATTCAAAAAGCAACACAATTATCGTGAAATCTTTGCTAAAATCATTTTAGCTCTGTACAAAACTCAGTCTTTAGCCTGTTAGTTTATTTTGGTGCCCGCGGTGTTGAGAGTTCTCCTTAGTTTGAATAACAGTAATGTCTCGGGGTATTGGCCGCAGTTTTTGTAGCTAATGTCTTATTCATAAAAATGGATGCCACTAAAACATAACTTGCAACAGAACCTATTTTTTGAATTCGTACATAATTTGGTTCGAAATCTGTAAAGCCTTCGATCTGCGACGATATGTAAAGACTCCTGAAGAGGAATGGCACATTGCGATTGTCCCACAGCTATATATCGCATCTAATTTCCTAATATCGCATCTAATTTCCTAGGTTTTTGAATACTCACCGACACAGAGATATAGCAATGAATTCAACGTTCCATTCCCTACAAATGGGACCCTGAGGTTACGACAAGTTGTTTAAGTTGGAACTGAAAAAGGCGGACATGAATGGAAAGAGGTAGTGTGTGACTTTTGAAAGAAAAATTCATAGATCGCTCTGACGTTTCTTAGGGGTGTTGGGGGTGGGGGTTGATAAAGGAACTTCGCTGGACATTTCTCGTGGAATTAAACAATATGTGACGCCTCCCTTAACGAGAACGTTATTTCTATTGAAGGTAATGTTGTCTGTAGGTACTCTCTAAGTCCTTTATAATTAATTAGTTCATATATTGACAGAAGGGTTAGGAATACTTCCAGAACAGCACCTGACATTAATTGGCAAAGTATAATGATCAGTGAATGTGTTAAATTGCATCTGCATATGGATTGTCTGCTTTTCTATATTCTGCGTGAATTTACCCGTGGTATTAAATACACCCAACAATATTTCCGAAAAGTATACATTATATTTGTAGCAAACAATAAGGGCAGCACGTTTGTCACTGATTTATGAAATTTCAAGAGAATGACTGATATGTTAGCTTAGCAGTAGAAATAATAACGCAGTGTTGGCTTGTGAAATAACTCTCCCGCTGCGAGCTACCCGGAATAATACGACATGATCGATGATATATTTTTGCAAGACCTTAATATTCGCTGTTATATTTTGTTATATTTTGGTGTCATGTTACATGAAGAGTGTTCGATAATCTATTATCTAGTGGTACAATATATTGACAATCACGTTTGGTCTACCTTTGGTGCTTACCAGCTAAATACCTTTTACATTTAACGAATTAGTTTTCCATTATTTTTTTCAAGTCTTTGGGAAAGTGGCTCTTACTGCTTCAGCTGTTTAGAATCATTTCAATTCTGTTGACAATAATTCAACTGATAATGAGTTGTATTTCTGAATAAATGTCAATGTAGCAATTAAGAATAACTTTCCGTCATAGGTCAAATACTAGTGTCTATTGTCCACTTCCTTGTCATCCTATATTAATTATTTGAAGGTAAAAAAATTCATAAATCATTTTATTTGTTTTATAAGTCAAAATAGCTCCCCAAAACATGTATTTTCGAGTGGTTTGACTGGGCCGATACCGGAAGTGAGTCACCGGATATTGATATGTAGGCTGAGCTAACCGTCTCACTGGTTAGCACGGTCTAGAGTGTAGGAGGTCAGGGGTTCGAATCCCGTCCGCGTCCTTGGGCAGGGACGTATAAGCCGTTGGCCTTGTCTCCTTCCTCTTCCAATCTATACGAGCGGACGTGAAAGAACCTGTTGTGTTATTTCGAAAAAGAGTAGGGGATTGTCTCCCGACACAACAGCAGCACATTGCGCCACAATAGCAGTGCGTATCACAAAAATAACTTTGTGCAGCGCATTTGGATATATCCATATAGAATTTGCGCTATATAAATGAATACCTTTACCTTTTTATTACCTTTTGTACGCAATGACTTTGATCACTGATTCGAAAACGTAAATAATAGGAGTAGCAGCCAAAGTAGCGCAAGGCTTTCGACTTGGCTGCTGTAATTAGGAAAGTAAAATAGGCTAAGCTCAGTTACAAATTACAATGAGATATATGATAATAGCTTTTTTGTTGTGCAACAATAGGGGCAACCATGTGGCAGCCCCGGAAAATTCAAATGAGTTTTATGGACAGGAGAACCGGTCCATAACTGACAGCTAGTGTACAAGTTACAGGAAACAAACACAGAATTAGATTTAGGTATCCATAAAAAACATTTGAGAGCAAACACATTTTTTTGTGGAGGAGGTACCTTTAATAACTATTGACTTTAACATAAATATGCATGATAACTAGTACTACGATGTATAATTGAAACTATGATTACAACTTAATACGAGTAAAATATATCAAGTGTATTCTTACATATATCATGATAGAAATAATAATACAAACTATGTACCGGAAAAAGTGAAGAGAAAGTTTCCATACATGTTATTTCAGACGCAAATAATTTAGCACCGGAACATTTTTCGCAGCTCTCTCTGATATTCAGTTTTCATAATTCCGTAGACAAAGAAATTTGCCGCGGAATTGACAAACCACAGCAAGACTGTAGTGCTTGTTACAGTCACGGACGCACGGCAAGATAAAGCTACGTGCTTACATATAATGCTGTACACGTAAAGACTATTGCAAATAAGAAATATCAGTACTACGATCCCAACAGCTTTGAAATCGTTTGACCTTGAGCAAGCTGCGGTGCTAGCTCTCGTAGAGGCGTGATCATCAGGACTATTCCAAGCAAGTTGTTGTTGTTGTTTCTGTATCTGTCTTCTATGCTTTTCAACTACGATAATGATTAGAGTGTAGGCATACATCATCCAGAACACAGGAAGGTTGTATAGTACAACTATGCATATCTCAAAATGGTACTTTATGTGCAGTTGAAGATTCTTAATTTGCAGGTTATAAATTACGTAAGGAATCTCTATTGCTATTGATAACACCCAGGCTGTTAATATCAGAGCAATAGATCGCGATCTAGTTAGTAATGTTTGATGCTTGAACGGATGAACAACGGCAATGTAACGGTCAAATGTTAACGCACACAGGTTTAGTACTGAAGCATTCAGGAAAAGAAAGAAAAAACCTGCACATAAAGCCGACACAGTATGATTGCATTTGGACCAAAATTCACATATGAACATCACTGGAGCATTGAATGCCCCAACCAAAAAATCTGCCACTGCTAAAGATAAAATGAAGCAGCTATTTGCTGAGGTCTTTTCAAGAATATGTTTCCTAGAGCATATAAGGTATATTACAAGGCCATTTCCTACAACAGCAATGACTGCAATTATTGCAAGTAACGCCCAGAACCAGTCCTCGTAATTATTGTCAAAGAATAGGCTCCCTTTTAAATAATTTACCGGGTAGTTTTCCGACTGATTATCTGCTTCCCTATCTTGTGTGTCGTTTGTTAACTGTGTACTCATGATTATCAATTAGAATTACAAATAAAGCTTGCATATCTTCCGGATGGATTTTCCTCTGTTTTCTAACTTCAAAATTAAAATTAAAATTAAACTGTTTTGAAACAGTATTTAATACTTTTGATAAGTTAAAGTTTTAGTTGAAATTGAGTAAATGACAACCATTACCCAGTACTCTACGTAGGCAATCCAGCTGGTTTTCTAACTCCTATATTCTATACCAATTCAGCAGTGATTCAGGTTCTCGCTTGTCCTTCTTGTTTACAAGATATTTATCTGGGTGGATAAAAGTCTGTGATAATTTCAAGTCCTTAACTTACGATTTTTTGACATTGACTGAAAAAGTTCAGTAGAATGACTCCTTTTCGTCGCTTGTTAATCTTGGGTCTTGAATTCAGCGTATAACTGTTTGCCCGTGCGTTACATTTCGAAGATGTTTTTTCCTATCTTTCAGTCTTGTATTTTCCTTTCTCATTTCTTCTTCTTCATACGGCGACTCCTCTTGTTTTCAGTGCGTTCTTGGTCTTTCAATGATTCTTAAACGCTTTAAACTCAAAGTTTCAAGCTCTCGCAGCTTGCCCGTTCAATTGTGTTTTTGAAACGGTACTATTTGTTTAATATTTTCTTGCACTGCATGTACAGCTGCTGGATAATCCTAAATATTCTTCTTCGTCATACGTATGTTTCCCAAGTGTACTCCGCATTCAAAACATACTGATATATAACCAGATAGATTGTCTAAGAGAGTCGGTGAAGAATTACTGATGACGGTCAGTACATGCATCGGCATATATGGGAAACGACGACCGCTAAATTAATGAAGAAGAAAATGAATAAGGTTTCTGTTTCAGAGCACAGCTGCATGTTTCAAGTTGTCAGTGTTTACAGAGCATTGTTGAAATAAAAGAGATGTGACCTCCCTCATGAATATTACAGTAGTTGTACCACAGGGAGCCCACTCAAATGACGATCTGTACATGTTTACCTCAAAGTCTATCGTCGTAAAGTCAGTTACTAACAGACATTCAAAACGAAAATCTTGTGGTTTGCACGAATTAGAGTTAAATAAAACCTTTAAGTGGTTAAATTGCAGGAATTAGAGTAAATTAAACTATAGACTTTTTGTAGGAGATAGGTGTATAATAAGACAAGGGAGGAAACTTTAATGGCGAACACACTTCCATACCTTGCTGGGTATACCCAGCCATATTGCTCCTTGAAGCCCAAAAGCTACAAGCCAAACAAGCGATGAAGGCGCGAGCTACTATGGGAGATCTGGCTGCACGCTCATGATTTTTACCCAATTGACTTTACGGCCATATGCTTCGAGGTAAACACGTACAAATCATTGGAGTGGCTCCCTGTTGTTGTACTATTCCTCGTAGAGTTGTTTTTAAGTACTGTTTAAAGTGCCTATGAAGCTTATTTTTTTATTTTAGATATCAATTCTACATCAAGTGAATAGTAGAATGGTACAATATATCTTGCTTTGAATGCTGTGCCGCTGAATTAAGGAGGTTTTAATATCCAAAATGCTAATTACATGACGTCAGGGGAGGCATCTGCAATCACTTCTTAGTGGTTGTGAATGGGCGTTTCTACTGATATAAGAAAACAAATTTCTAATATCATTTAATTTCAACCATGGCTATAACACTGATAATTAAAAAAAAAATGTTTAATTGGAACAAAAAAAAGTGTATAATAATTGATGCCTCCCCTGAGGTCATGTAATTAGCATTTTGGATATTAAAACCTCCTTAACTCAGCGGGACAGCATTCAAAGCAAGATATATTGTACCATTCTACTACTCACTTGATGTAGAATTGATATCTAAAATAAAAAAATAGGCTTCATAGGCACTTTAAGAAACGAGTGTTGGTTTAATCAGGTTTAAAAATACGAGGGCGCAGCTCGAGTGTTTCTACACCTGATAAAATACGTACTGCTCCAAAATATTTACTTTAATGACATAAAACATGCATCCGTAATCCAAAAAATCTGAGTTATATTAAACACATACTTGTGCAAGCACATCAATTCAGTCACTTTGCACATATCGCCTGCTAACTCTCAAGTTATTATCTGCCGGTAACCTAGCCCCAATTAAAATAAAACAACACAACACATCACATCAGGGGGTTCAGAATCTATATTAATTCATTACCGACGCCCTGTCTGGGGGGGGGGGGGTCTGAATAATCCGTTATCCTGGGTAAATTTTGGTAATCAGAGTTCGTATCCTTTTTATGTAAACGAAAATATCCGCAAGGCATCGATGTGATAACAATCCTTAATCCTAAAATCCAACCCAAATAATCGGTAATCTTTTTATTTAGTTGCCATTAATCCGTATCCCTTCTCTGAAAACCCTAATAATCCTTAATCCTAAAACCCTAACAGGGCCTCATTACTATGTATTTATTCGTCATTTTACTCTCCGCAGCTTATGAAATCATATTCTACATCTATTAACAAAGAAGCGTTGCCATAGAGAGCATAGAACAAAGGACAATAGATAAAAGACATGAGAGATTCCATTATCGAACGGCATGGACTGTGGTTATACAGACATTTATTATAGACATTTCAGTGAAGCTCCCTGAAAAGGGCTTTTCAGCTACAACAGATATAAATACAAGTCATAGAGAGTATAATATTCAACATGTCAACACGGCAGAACTTTTTCGAAAACAAAACCAATGCAGGAATAACTGTACAGAACCAATGCAAAAATTGAGGAGCTCAAATTAATGTAGATGGGTTATTTCGAGTGGGTGATTGAATAAAGTTCCGTACAGAGCCGTATAGCTGTGTGTTGTGCAAATAAAACCCTTAGTTAAAGTAGGTTTGGTTCAGTATTGCGTGCGAGGGCCAGTTGATTCAGATCGGTTAGTTATTTTACCCACATAACGGGTTGGGTTGTTGGGCGGGGGCAGTAAAAGAATAACGAAATGGCATCAGATTTGTGGGAGTGAGATTAATGAAAACTGCAGGAAATTAAGAAGAGCTAGGCAGTTGGGGCACTGTGAAATAGGGGTTGACATAGTTAATAGCTTGGTGTGCTTGACGTGCGCGTCTTTCGTTTTCGTGCGTCGTTAATTTGAGATGACTATTGACTTGACTGAGTTGTCGCAAAATCTCCCACTGTAGTGGTCTTTTTACCTACCTTAGTTCTAACTTTGTTTTTGTTTTACATTATTTTTCGGTTTGGATTAACATTCCAAATTAACCGCCATTCAAAAAGCAACACACAAATATCGTGAAATCTTTGCTGAAATCCATTTTTTGCTCTGTACAAAACAGTTTAGCCTGTTAGTTTATTTTGGCGCCCAATACACGGTAACAAAAAATGTTTATTTTACGTCGAAGATAAAGGAAACCGTTACCGTATTTCCCAAGCCAGAGGCTTGGAATTGGAATTTTGGTTTGTTTTTGAGGAGGGAGGAAAACCGGAGAAACCGGAGAGAAACCCGCGCAGCAAGGGCGAGATAACGGCCAACAAACTCAACTCACATATGGTGCCGCGTCCGGGATTCGGCGAACCTTGGGCCACAGAAGTGAGAGGCGAAGCGCTTAACCACTGCGCCACCCGGGCTCCTCTTAATTTCCCGTTAATTACTGTGAAGCGTCCAATTTTTACTGTACATGTTGTTCTTCCAATTGAGAGTTCTCCTTAGTTGGAATAACAGTAATGTCTCGAAGTAAAGGCCGCAGTTTTTGTAGCTAATGTCTTATTCATAAAAAAGGATGCCACTAAAACGTAATTAATTAATTTTTGAATTCGTACATTGGTTCGAAACCCTTCAATTTGAAAGCAAAATTATACGTTGCTTTGCTCATAAGTAACTAAGAAATTGTGTGATGTGGAATATAGTGAATTTCGTGAAGTTCAAAATTTTATTATTAATACTAATCGTTTCTCGGTTCACACTGTCGAACTCCAGCTCCTTTTGTTATACAGTCGAACCTCTACTAACGGCTACCTCTCCCTAATAGTCCAGTCATTTTGCACATGGACCTGGAACAAATTCCCACAGAAGCTTTCACTTCAAAAACCTTTCAGAATGAACATCTAAATGAACATACTAAAAGTCCCCCAAAATCCGAGCACGGCAACATCCCGAAATTTAAGAAAACGCTGACGAGCTCTCTCCTGCAACATGAAAACGAGGCTAAAACCGAAAGTGCCCTTTTACTCGCCTTTATTTCAACGAAATCTTATTAATTTCGCATAAAAACAATAAAAGGTGATAGAGAGCATAATGGTAAACGACAGGAAAATGGGGAAATACGTCACTATTCTTAGCATGCATGATATGCCTTCGCTATGGCAGTCCGGTATGCTTTTCTCGTTATTCCCGATCATTCGAGCCTACAGAAAGTAGAGTAGAGTAGATCGGTCTAGATCAAGAAGTGCCAAATAACTCATAAAAACGCTTTCATGAAGTGTTCTCTTGTTCTCTATTGTATTTTATTAACATAGAGGGTTCTCAATTTCTTGTCATAGCGAAAACTTGATAATTAAATCGAACTCTAATTAATAATACCGGGGCGGCTGCTATAGTTAGTCATCCTCTTCGTCGCTGTCGTCGAGAATGCTGTTATTCGTGCATTCGGTGCCTCGGCACTGACCGCATGCCGGGGAGCAGTTGAGGCCATGCTTACGGCAGGTGCACCTCGCTGTGGAGCAATCAGTCGCGCAGTTACACCGGATCATCTTCAGCAAAGACTCTGGTGCTGCCGGTAAGTCAGTCGTCACGGGAAGCACTTGACCGCTGCTCAGCTTCCAACCCCAGTCTTCAAGTGACATCATTTCATCCCGGCCCTGCCATTGCTTCACCTGCAGGAACACTCTGAAGCTGTGGTATCTAGCTGCTGACGACGTTGGGGGCAGGTTCTGCGGTTGCACCAGACGACCTCTAGTAGCCACTTTCTCATAGTTTAAGCGGTAACAGAGACTGTCGAGGCTCTCTCCTTGCTTCCCCCCGTACAGAGCTACGAGTGCATTCTTCCCCACTGTCGCTACGTCATCTGGAGTTGAGTCCGCGTCGAACACCCTCGCTTGGTCTCGGAAGTAAACAGTCAGAATACTTCTTAAGGGACGCGGCCTTTCCAATCCCGTAAGGGCGAGAGGTTGTGTCGCAGCCCAAAACAGCATGAAAAAACAACATGTTGTGGCATACCGCGTGACCGAGCTCCGCTTTCACTTCATGTTCCACACCTTACTCTGTCCGGTCTGAAATACAAGTCGTATCCATCTGGTTGTGTAAGATAGCAAAGTAGGACAATGAGATCGATCGGTGTCATCTCCGACAAGTACAGTGGAACGCTCTGCGGCAGACTCGACGGCTGTCTTCACTATCAGAACGTCAGCATCGCCCTCTGCTTGGATGGTGTGACAGCCAACTTCCTGTAAAAAGCGGCGCAGCATGGTAATAAACCGCTTTCTGTTCTCCGCGTTTGACAAAAAGGCATCTTTCTTCATCGTTACTTTCATCCCATCTGAGAAAGTTACGGTCGCGCTCCCCTTCCCCGCTGAGCGTCTCTGCAGATGGGTCATGTTCTTTGTGGAGGGCTTGTTGTCGTAGCCAACGAACACAACTACTGTTTGGTATCCATACTTCTGCAGCACGTACTGGCAGTATATGCGGCACACCTCTTGGTATGTCACTTGCCGTGGCCAGGGAACCCGGTGAAGAAGAGCGCCGCCATCAAGGACATACTGGACGTTGCCTGATGGGCTTGACTTAGCATCGGATGATAGCTTTGCCCACAAAGCATTTTTTCCATTAAATCGGAAACTGTCATTTGTTCATCGTCGTTTTCCTGTAAATACCGCACTACTTTCAGAAAAGCGTCATTTGCATTTTCGTCCTGAAGTGACCGCTACATGTACATGCGTGATGGTAAACAGCACCGGCCGCTGGCAGATCATTAACATGTAAGACTCTAGCACGCACCACCTCAGCCCAGTCATCTCCTCTCGCCTCGCATGCACTCAACACGCTCTCCTGGATGTCCAGTGTATTCGCCCTATACACCTCTCAATCTTTTCCTTTCCTCCTCCGCTTCGATTTCGGTTCCACAGAAAAAGCAGTCCGTCTTGAAGTCAAACGGCCGTTGCGAACTGCGCTCCCGCGAACGGAGCAATCGTGGGGTGTGGCCGGCTTCTTCCTCCAGCCTCTTGGCTTTTTTAATACTACTCGGGCGGCAATAATTACGCCGGCAATCCGCGTGTACCATGTCGCCCGGTGCAGTAAGGATTGTGTCTCCTCTCTCTTGACTAGCCCGGTTTACACCTTCACTGCCTTTATGGGTGAGGGCAATTCCGTCGTTATGAACACTTTGTTTGCAAATTGCGCAAGGTTTACACTGCTCGTCCATTTTCTAGATCTTTTTTTGTCTATAAATAACACCAATACTCAGTCAGGATATTGTGTCTGTATTCACTTTCAAACACAATTTGGCAGCTATATGGTTATGCAAGATAAAATTCCTCCCAGTTTTAGTGTTTCTTATTTTGGGGAAAGCTAAACTCAAGGAGTAAAGTGGGATTAGAATGTCTAAAATGTTGAGCGAATAATTTCGTCGCTACACGATCAGATACGAAAATTCCAGTACACGTCCAGAGTAGAATAGGATTTAGACTTCAGAAATAATATCCAAAACTATTTTAGTTATTCAGGGGTTACTTACCGAAATAGAAAAGCAGCAAGGATTAAATATTTCAAAGAACTGTTCTTCGAGAATAAACACCGACCTGTAGCACATCCGATGGCGCCAGGGCGTCGCAGCTTTGATATTTTCACTTGACAGCTAGTCATCAAAAGTTTCTCCGTGTCGTCTGTGTTTTTTCTTTAGGCACGACAATATTTTTCTTTACTCTACTACTTATTTGATATTTTTTCTATAAGTATCAATTTGAACTTTTTAGGCTAAGAACTTACCCTCGTTACGTTCTGCGAATAAAGGCGACAATTACGGTTATGCGCGAGGTCCGGCTCCATTTGCACAGTCAGGGTTCCCACTCTCCTGGTGAAATAAAATTCCCTGACTTTTCCCTGACCTTGATTTTTTTTTAGATTTCCCTGACTTTTCAAGGACAGTGGGAACCCTGACAGTGTATTCCGGGCAAAAAAGCAGTGAAAGTTCGAGGTAATATTGCATTTTACAGAAAAAAATGATAAAGAGAAGCCATTTGGTCCATTATGAATTTTATGTATTTTAAAGCGGCATTCTAAAGTCGGTATTCCAAAGACCTTTGGCCAGCCTCGTTTCCATGCAGTCGAAAAGCCGATACTCAACTGCTCCAAATAAATCCCGTTTTTCGTCATGTTGCCTTAATGAGATTCTTGGGGACTTTTGATACATTATAAAGGAATAATGTCGGAGTCTAAAACCGTTGAGATTTCTTCTGTGGGAATTTGTTCCAGGTTGACCATATTTTTTTCGTAAAATGACTGGACTATAACGGCCACCTCTACGCAACGGCCACGATATTATTCCCCGGCCACCACTCTATACATTTACTGTTATTGGAACCTCCCCCTAACGGCCACCTCTACACAACAGCAACGGCCAGCACTTCGTTGTCCCAAAACGCAAAAATAACCTCTACACAACGGCCAGTCGACTGTACTCGAAATTCCATATTCCATTCAATGAGTATTTTTAGCCACTACACCGGCCTTGTTTCATATTAACACCTTGTCACACCAAAGCGGTCCGACATCATGTCATATTGACACATTTTGAATGGTCTGGTGCAAGAACACACAGTACTATATTGTGGTGTAGTTTGAGATATTGGCTTTAAAATGGAGGAAGGCAAAAATCTGGTAAAAGTTAAATCGTTTGTACGAGGATACCATGAATATAAAGTGATATGGGAGCCTACAGTTGGCGAGGAAGCGTACCGCCTTATTTTTGGTGTCAATTTACACCCCTACCCCTCCCTAACGGTCACCTCTACACAACGGCTACAACTTTTCGTCCCGAGGGTAGCCGTTGTGTAAAGGTTCGATTGTATTTTGTTTTCAGTTAGTTTGCTTTTTGTATTTTTTTTCTTTGTTTGCGTGTGCCTGTATAAAATAAAATAAAATGTATATTGTAGTAATCCCCCTAGATAAGCCTTGTGCTTTTGGGGAAAACAATATTGTAAATATGTTTAAGTAAAAAAAATATAGATATAGTGAATTCTATAATTACTTGCCTCCTCATTCCTTTAACGAGAATGTTATTTCTATTAAGAAGGTAATGTCGTCTGTAGGTAGTCTCTAAGTCATTTAATTAGTTCATGTTTGGAATACTTTCAGAATTTTTGACATATAGTCTTCCAGAACAGCACCTGACATTAATTGGCAAAGTATAATGATATGAATGTGTTAAATGGCATCTGCATTTGGATTATCTGCTTTTCTATATCCTGCGTGAATTTACCCGTGGCATTAAATACACCCAACAATATTTCCTGAAAGCAATAAGGGCAAAAGAAATAATAACGCAGTGTTGACTTGTGAAATAACTTTCCCCGCTGCCCGCTAACCGGAATAATACGACATGATCGGTGAAGAATTTTTGCAAGACCTTATAGTGCATATAAGCCCTTGCCAGTTATGCTTTCTTTAAAAAAGCTTAGACCTTAAAAGGTAGAAAAAATATACCGAAAAATAAATAAAAATGTTTTTGATATTTTTTTTGCGGCTAAACTTCCAAATTTAGACTTATTTTTCGAGGACGTTCGGGGATTGGGACGAGAATGAAACGTGACATCATCAACAGAACTCGTCTCTTCGCGGGATATAAAGCGTTGGCATATTTGCAGAATAATTGAACAGATAACTGAGAAAGATGATAATATCGCGATAAACGTAGAGTTTTAATCGGCAAGTGCCTTTCATGCAATAGCGGATCGAGCGTGTTCTGGTAATGACGTCAAACTAGACCCAGTGCCAATTTTGTAAAGCGCTCTTGCGTGCTTGATTTCGGTCCACAGGCAACCCAAGACACGTTTTTGGGCAACGTTTAACGACCAATACACTACGACAAATAAATTAAATCATTTTTTATTCCGGAATCCTTTGGCTATGGTCCTCTAGTCTCTTCGTAAGAATTATAATTAGCCAGGGCTTATATGTACTTTAATATTCGCTGCATGCATGCATGTCATATTTTGTTATATTTTTGGTGTGATGTTACATGAAGAGTGTTCAATAATCTATTATCTTAATGGTACAATATATCGACAATCACGTTTGGTCTACCTTTGGTGCTTACTAGCTCAGTAAATACCTTTTACATTTGACGAACTAGTTTTCCTTTATTATATTACATTACGAATTATATACACACTGCATGCGGACCACTGCGGAAACAAGTTGCGCACCAGCGATTTCGATTTCAAAATGGCGTTGGAAGAACTTGTGTTTTATAGTTGGCTTCTTCCCAGATCTATCGCTTGAAATTCTCCTTATATTACGTTTAGACATTACGATCGTATTCAGCAAATGTTTAGCAGATTTCTCACATAGTTCAGTTAACAATCATGAAGGCTTGCCCGAGTTATGACGACATTTAGCTCAACTATTCGATTCCATTTCTTCGTGGTTGAATTGAATTCAGCCCTGTATGTTTCAGTAGCTTGGTGATATCCTTTATAGAACCACTGCAGATTATTCAGAATGTATCTGGCTGTACTGACACGCTTTAATATTACCTCGCTATTGCATTTCCAACGAATTCTATTGCATTGAACTCATTTCACAAAGACACACTGATATTGTTTCGGACTCGTACGATAGCCGACTCTAACGTAGCTTAAGTTGTATTTCTGCATAGGATATCAAATCAAGTGACAATCTTCAACTGCCTTACAAAACGTCATAGATTCTGCAGAAACGTTCTTAATTGGCCATGTAAAAAGCGTTGTGAGTGACATGCAAATATCGATTCATGACTACAACGCATGCCTGTGCATTATGGCGCAGTTGAAGTTTTCTCGTGTAGCTAAGGAAGACAAGACGATATCCTGTTAGCTTTATAGTGTCAAGCAATATTTACGTTGAATCTGGAATGCTACAAAAGCTACAAAAGAACGCTACAAAAGTGCTTTGAGCTATTTCCAATTATGTAGTGTGGGCTACCTGTGTATTGAAAAATCGAAAAGAGTTTGAGTACAAATTAATGCGGCACAAGTAACGCTTCCCCCTCGGAAATGTTCCATTCAACTTGATTTCAAAATATCTAAGAAAGACAAGACGATATCGTTTTAGCTTTGTAGAGTGTCATTCAATATTTATGTTGAATCTGGAACGCTAGAAAAGCACACAAGGGCTTTGAGCTATTTCCAATTACATAGTCTGGGCTACCTGTGTATCGAAACGTCGAACGCCGGCAGCCGTTTGAATACAAATTAATGCGGCACAAGTAATGCTTCCCGATTGTTTTCAGCACTCGCAAAAGTTCCATTGAACCTGGTTTCAAAAGAGGTGATTATCATGTGAAGCAGTAATTGTTAAAGTGAAAACGCGCTTCAACAACAATACACGGACCGAACTGGGTAATGTTTATTTAGCCCTTTTGTAAATTTCAGTTGCCTCAGACGTTCTACATACAAAGAAATATCAAACAGGACACGGGAATTAAGGGCGGGTATTTTTTAAATAACTTGAGAGTCAGCTGTGCTAATTTATCATTGTCACTTAATCCTGGTTTCCACTAGTGGCATAAGCGCAACCATCATACGCAGACGCAGTAAAGCATTCACCGTTAGCGGTACTTTGTGCTTTTCTCACACCTCTTAGTATAAAAAGTACCGCTAATTTTCTAAATGGCAATGCGTCTGTTGCTTGTGCTTATATCTCTAGTGAAAGTTAAGCATTTGTGAAAGAATTTGAAATGCCCCGATCCAAATCATTACGAAAGTTACAACCAAGTTTATAGCTATCTCTGTGGGAAGCTACTTGGAACGTAAATAGAGGAATGGGAAATAAATTGTGGTGATGAGATTGAGGTTCGAAAATATTCAATTTCGATAATACTAATACTCATCACACTTCAACGATATGCTACGAGCTATTAATGAATTAATCTATCCTGCCGTATGCTCATTTCAAACCAAACCATTCATCCAATAGAAAATCGACCTTTAATTGAATCATTAGTTATATTCCCTTTGAAATACTTATAAAATACCCAACTTTAGATTCACACGAAGAAGTTAAAGACTGGAGGAAAGGGATCATTTGTGAATATTGGAAAAGGTCAAGTAAAACAAGTTAGAGCATGTGGCATTGCTTTTGCATATTTGGGTGGCTCCTAAAAGAGCCGTTTTGTTTGAGTAGAAGGTGCTTTGACAATTTCACTTCTTCTTGGGAGATTTTGACGCCTTTTTGGTGGGCTTCTTCATTGGCTGTTTTGCTGTTGGTTTCTTCGCTGACTTCTTTGCATCGGGTTTCCTGGCTGCTTTGGGTTTGACTGCTTTCTTAACAGCAGGCTTCTTAGGCTTAGCAGCAGCAGGCTTCTTAGGCTTCGCAGCAGCGGATTTCTTAGCAACCTTGTTGGGAGACTTAGCTTTCTTTGGATTTCTAGGTTTCTTGGCGGCGAGTTTCTTGGCCTCTGTTTTCTTAGCTGCTGGCTCCTTCTTCGGCTTCGCCTCCTTGATGGTCTTGTTCAACTTGAAAGAACCAGAAGCACCCGTGCCTTTGGTGTGAATAATGTTCCCCTTCTCGCTCATAACGCTTGAGCGCTAACTTCACATGACTTTCAGCTTTCTCTCCAACCTTGTAGTTGGCCTTGATGTACTTAGCAATGGCCTGGCGGAGGATCCGGTGCGTTCCTTCAAAGCAGCAATCGCTGCCGTGAGCATTTCAGAGTACTTGGGATGCTTTGCGGGTTTGGCAGACTTCTTGGGTTTAGCTACGGCGTCAGACAGTTTCGAAAAGTTAGCAAACGTCAGAGATTCTGTTCGGTGTCGAACTCAAAGTGACTACATTTACCGCCAAGTACGAATTATATACACACTGCATGCGGACCTCTGCGGAAACAAGTTTGCGCACCAGCGATTTCGATTTCAAAATGGCGTTGGAAGAACTTGTGTTTTATAGTTGGCTTCTTCCCAGATCTATCGCTTGAAATTCTCCTTATATTACGTTTAGACATTACGATCGTATTCAGCAAATGTTTAGCAGATTTCTCACATAGTTCAGTTAACAATCATGAAGGCTTGCCCGAGTTATGACGACATTTAGCCTCAACTATTCGATTCCATTTCTTCGTGGTTGAATTGAATTCAGCCCTGTATGTTTCAGTAGCTTGGTGATATCCTTTATAGAACCACTGCAGATTATTCAGAATGTATCTGGCTGTACTGACACGCTTTAATATTACCTTCGCTATTGCATTTCCAACGAATTCTATTGCATTGAACTCATTTCACAAAGACCACACTGATATTGTTTCGACTCGTACTATAGCCGACTCTAACGTAGCTTGAGTTGTATTTCTGCATAGGATATCAAATCAAGTGACAATCTTCAACTGCCTTACAAAACGTCATAGATTCTGCAGAAACGTTCTTAATTGGCCATGTAAAAAGCGCTGTGAGTGACATGCAAATATCGATTCATGACTACAACGCATGCCTGTGCATTATCGTGCAGTTGAAGTTTTCTCGTGTAGCTAAGGAAGACAAGACGATATCCTGTTAGCTTTGTAGTGTCAAGCAATATTTAAGTTGAATCTGGAATGCTACAAAAGCTACAAAAGAACGCTACAAAAGTGCTTTGAGCTATTTCCAATTATGTAGTGTGGGCTACCTGTGTATTGAAAAATCGAAAAGAGTTTGAGTACAAATTAATGCGGCACAAGTAACGCTTCCCCCTCGGAAATGTTCCATTCAACCTGATTTCAAAAATATCTAAGAAAGACAAGACGATATCGTGTTAGCTTTGTAGAGTGTCATTCAATATTTATGTTGAATCTGGAACGCTAGAAAAGCACACAAGGGCTTTGAGCTATTTCCAATTACATAGTCTGGGCTACCTGTGTATCGAAACGTCGAACGCCGGAAGCCGTTTGAATACAAATTAATGCGGCACAAGTAATGCTTCCCGATTGTTTTCCAGCACTCGCAAAAGTTCCATTGAACCTGGTTTAAAAAGAGGTGATTATCATGTGAAGCAGTAATTGTTAAAGTGAAAACGCGCTTCAACAACAATACAGGGACCGAACTGGGGTAATGTTTATTTTAGCCCTTTTGTAAATTTCATTTGCCTCAGACGTTCTACATACAAAGAAATATCAAACAGGACACGGGAATTAAGGGCGGGTATTTTTGAAATAACTTGAGAGTCAGCTGTGCTAATTTATCATTGTCACTTAATCCTGGTTTCCACTAGTGGCATAAGCGCAACCATCATACGCAGACGCAGTAAAGCACTTCACCGTTAGCGGTAACTTTGTGCTTTTCTCACACCTCTTAGTATAAAAAGTACCGCTAATTTTCTAAATGGCAATGCGTCTGTTGCTTGTGCTTATATCTCTAGTGAAAGTTAAGCATTTGTGAAAGAATTTGAAATGCCCCGATCCAAATCATTACGAAAGTTACAACCAAGTTTATAGCTATCTCTGTGGAAGCTACTTGGAACGTAAATAGAGGAATGGGAAATAAATTGTGGTGATGAGATTGAGGTTCGAAAATATTCAATTTCGATAATACTAATACTCATCACACTTCAACGAAATGCTACGAGCTATTAATGAATTAATCTATCCTGCCGTATGCTCATTTCAAAGCAAACCATTCATTCAATAGAAAATCGACCTTTAATTGAATCATTAGTTATATTCCCTTTGAAATACTTATAAAATACCCAACTTTAGATTCACACGAAGAAGTTAAAGACTGGAGGAAAGGGATCATTTGTGAATATTGGAAAAGGTCAAGTAAAACAAGTTAGAGCATGTGGCATTGCTTTTTGCATATTTGGGTGGCTCCTAAAAGAGCCGTTTTGTTTGAGTAGAAGGTGCTTTGACAATTTCACTTCTTCTTGGGAGATTTTGACGCCTTTTTGGTGGGCTTCTTCATTGGCTGTTTTGCTGTTGGTTTCTTCGCTGACTTCTTTGCATCGGTTTTCTTGGCTGCTTTGGGTTTGACATGCTTTCTTAACAGCAGGCTTCTTAGGCTTAGCAGCAGCAGGCTTCTTAGGCTTCGCAGCAGCGGATTTCTTAGCAACCTTGTTGGGAGACTTAGCTTTCTTTGGATTTCTAGGTTTCTTGGCGGCGAGTTTCTTGGCCTCTGTTTTCTTAGCTGCTGGCTCCTTCTTCGGCTTCGCCTCCTTGATGGTCTTGTTCAACTTGAAAGAACCAGAAGCACCCGTGCCTTTGGTGTGAATAATGTTCCCCCTTCTCGCTCATATACGCTTGAGCGCTAACTTCACATGACTTTCAGCTTTCTCTCCAACCTTGTAGTTG
>JAOWCC010001777.1:0-23075 GCA_030867875.1 Actinernus sp. WN-2022 | reverse complement strand
ATAAGAAGTTACTAATAATGTCCCAGGAATAACTAATCTGATCAGGATCTTTCACGAAGGCCGTAACGATGAATCGAATGCAAGGACGACAGTAATTATGTTGATGGTCTTTAAAAAAGAGCGGAACCATGCAAGCCACAGAAAATTGGCCAAGGAGGATCCACAAGTGTATTGTGCTTATTACCGAACGAAGAAAGGAACAACCAAACGAAAATGGACCCACAGTTTTTCGATTATAGATAATTTACACAAGTATGTAAACTTCAATGC
Source organism: Actinernus sp. WN-2022 (assembly GCA_030867875.1). Classification (NCBI taxonomy): domain Eukaryota; kingdom Metazoa; phylum Cnidaria; class Anthozoa; order Actiniaria; family Actinernidae; genus Actinernus; species Actinernus sp. WN-2022. Next base: position 22,805 of record JAOWCC010001777.1, on the reverse strand, counting down.
CAGGAAGGTGCAGTCTTTGAATGATCTTTAATCTTCACATGGACACGACGACGACGGAAGAGGAATTAAATGCTAGTAAAGCACAGTCTTTCGATGATCTTAATTTTAACGCGAAATGCGACGATGACGAGGGAGGAATTCAATGCCAGGAAGGAACAGTCGTTCAGTGATGTTTAATATTCACACAATATGACGACAAAGAAGGAGGAGGAATTTAACGCCAGCAAGGTACGCGACGACGTCGCCGGAGGAGGAATTCAATGGCAGGAAGACAGATCAGTTTTTCAATGTTCTTAAATATTCACAGGAGCACGTCAGCGACGAGGGAGGAGAAACTGAATGCCAGAAAGGCACAGTCTGTCAAAGATGTTTAATATTCAAAGGAACACGACGACGACGAAAGATGAGGAATTGAATGCCAGTAAGGCACAGTCTGTCAATGATGTGTACTATTCACAGGAACACGATGATGACGAAAGAGGAGGAATTGAATGCCAGAAAGGCACAGTCTGTCAATGATGTTTAATATTCACAGGAACACGATGATGACGAAAGAGGAGGAATTGAATGCCAGAAAGGCACAGTCTGTCAATGATGTTTAATATTCACAGGAACACGATGATGACGAAAGAGGAGGAATTGAATGCCAGAAAGGCACAGTCTGTCAATGATGTTTAATATTCACAGGAGGCGACGATGGAGGAGGAATTCAATGCCAGGAAGGCAGATCAGTTTTTCAATGTTCTTAAATATTCACAGGAACACGCCCACGACGAGGGAGGAGAAACAGAGTGCCAGAAAGGCACAGTCCGTCAACGATGTTTAATATTCAAAGGAACACGACGACGACGAAAGATGAAGAATTGAATGCCAGAAAGGCACAGTCTGTCAATGATGTTAAATATTCACAGGAGGCGACGATGGAGGAGGAATTCAATGCCAGGAAGGCAGATCAGTTTTTCAATGTTCTTAAATATTCACAGGAACACGCCCACGACGATGGAGGAGAAACAGAGTGCCAGAAAGGCATAGTCCGTCAACGATGTTTAATATTCTCAGCAACACGTCAACGACGAGGGAGGAGAAACTGAATGTCAGAAAGGCACAGTCTGTCAAAGATGTTTAATATTCAAAGGAACACGACGACGACGAAAGATGAGGAATTGAATGCCAGAAAGGCACAGTCTGTCAATGATGTGTACTATTCACAGGAACACGATGACGACGATAGAGGAGGAATTGAATGGCAGAAAGGCACAGTCTGTCAATGATGTTTAATATCCACAGGAACACGATAACGACCAAAGAGAGGAATTGAATGCCAGAAAGGCACAGTCTGTCAATGATGTTTAATATTCACAGGAACACGATGACGACGGAAGAGGAGGAATTCAATGCCAGAAAGGCACAGTCTGTCAGTGATGTTTCATATTCGCAGAACCGCGATGACGACAGAAGAGGAGGAATTGAATGCCAGAAAGGCACAGTCTGTCAATGATGTTTAACATTCACAGGAACACGGCATCGACGAGGGAGGAGAAACTGAATGCCAGAAAGGCACAGTCTGTCAGTGATGTTTCATATTCACAGGAACACGATGATGACGGAAGAGGAGGAATTCAATGCCAGAAAGGCACAGTCTGTAAATGATGTTTAACATTCACAGCAACACGATGACGACGGAAGAGGAGGAATTGAATGGCAGAAAGGCACAGTCTGTCAATGATGTTTAATATCCACAGGAACACGATAACGACCAAAGAGAGGAATTGAATGCCAGAAAGGCACACTCTGTCAATGATGTTTAACATTCACAGGAACACGGCATCGACGAGGGAGGAGAAACTGAATGCCAGAAAGGCACAGTCTGTCAATGATGTTTAATATTCACAGGAACGCGACGACGACGATGGAGGAGGAATTCAATGCAAGGAAGGCAGATCAGTTTTTCGATGTTCTTAAATATTCACAGGAGCACGTTAACGACGAGGGAGGAGAAACTGAATGCCAGAAAGGCACAGTCTGTCAAAGATGTTTAATATTCAAAATATTCAAAGGAACACGACGACGACGAAAGATGAGGAATTGAATGCCAGAAAGGCACAGTCTGTCAATGATGTTTAATATCCACAGGAACACGATAACGACCAAAGAGAGGAATTGAATGCCAGAAAGGCACATTCTGTCAATGATGTTTAATATTCACAGGAACACGATGACGACGGAAGAGGAGGAATTGAATGCCAGAAAGGCACAGTCTGTCAATGATGTTTAATATTCACAGGAACACGATGACGACGGAAGAGGAGGAATTCAATGCCAAAAAGGCACAGTCCGTCAATGATGTTTAATATTCACAGGAACACGATGACGATGGAGGAGGAATTCAATGCCAGGAAGGCAGATCAGTTTTTCGATGTTCTTAAATATTCACAGGAACACGGCCTCGACGAGGGAGGAGAAACTGAATGCCAGAAAGGCACAGTCTGTCAGTGATGTTTCATATTCACAGGAACACGATGATGACGGAAGAGGAGGAATTCAATGCCAGAAAGGCACAGTCTGTAAATGATGTTTAACATTCACAGCAACACGATGACGACGGAAGAGGAGGAATTGAATGCCAGAAAGGCACAGTCTGTCAATGATTTTTAATATTCACAGGAACGCGACGACGACGACGGAGGAGGAATTCAATGCCAGGAAGGCAGATCAGTTTTTCGATGTTCTTAAATATTCACAGGAGTACGTCAACGACGAGGGAGGAGAAACTGAATGCCAGAAAGGCACAGTCTGTCAAAGATGTTTAATATTCAAAGGAACACGACGACGACGAAAGATGAGGAATTGAATGCAAGAAAGGCACAGTCTGTCAATGATGTGTGCTATCCACAGGAACACGATGACGACGAAAGTGAGGAATTCAATGCCAGAAAGGCACAGTCTGTCAATGATGTTTAATATTCACAGGAACACGATGATGACGAAAGAGGAGGAATTGAATGCCAGAAAGGCACAGTCTGTCAATGATGTTAAATATTCACAGGAGGCGACGATGGAGGAGGAATTCAATGCCAGGAAGGCAGATCAGTTTGTCAATATTGTTAAATAATCACAGGAACACGCCCACGACGATGGAGGAGAAACAGAGTGCCAGAAAGGCACAGTCCGTCAACGATGTTTAATATTCACAGGAACACGGTAAAGACGGAAGAGGAGGAATTGAATGCCAGAAAGGCAGATCAGTTTTTAGATGTTCTTAAATATACACAGCAACACGTCTACGACAAGAGAGGAGAAACTGCATGCCAGAAAGGCACAGTCTGTCAATGATGTTTAATATTCACAGGAACACGATGATGACGAAAGAGGAGGAATTGAATGCCAGAAATGCATAGTCTGCCAATGATGTTTAATATTCACAGGAACACGATGGCGATGGAGGAGGAATTCAATGCCAGGAAGGCAGATCAGTTTTTCGATGTTCTTAAATATTCACAGGAACACGCCCACGACGAGGGAGGAGAAACAGAGTGCCAGAAAGGCAGAGTCCGTCAACGATGTTTAATATTCAAAGGAACACGACGACGACGAAAGATGAGGAATTGAATGCAAGAAAGGCACGGTCTGTCAATGATGTGTGCTATTCACAGGAACACGATGACGACGAAAGTGAGGAATTCAATGCCAGGAAGGCACAGTCTGTCAATGATGTTTGATATTCACAGGAACACGATGATGACGAAAGAGGAGGAATTGAATGCCAGAAAGTCACAGTCTGTCAATGATGTTTAATATGCACAGGAACGCGACGATGACAAAAGAAGAGGAATTTAATGCAAAGAAGGCACACTCTCATGATCGATGATCTTTAATATAAATACAGCAGCAATAATAGAGGATTCAAATGCCAGGAAGCCACAGTACTGTCTTGATGATTTTGGATATGTCCACTGAAAGTGTGTTGAATTCAACTCAGGATTGTTTCCGTGAAGCTTAACATAATGATTTCTTGAGTGCCGTTGTGACGGAGGCGTTCTGGATGCTATGTTATGTTAGAACGTTATCACTGTGATAGCCATCGACATGGATCCCTACATTTTAGCACGTACCTGAAATATATGAAACTATTATGCAAGGTTCACTATTTCTAGCATGATTCCAGCACGATGAAAGATGGAATCGTCGTAACTCCATTTGAATGGATTTCCAAGAGTAAAATCTCTTGCACAAAGAATTACTCCAATGCCACAGCTTCCTGAGCCATGCATCTGATTAGGGCCAGTGTACTGATCAGGCATTGGATCTTTGAATCGTCGAAAGCTCCATTGTTTTGCTTGCAAAACTTTGATTCCTGTAATTTGGTGCAAGACGTTCAAAATTCTCTTCGACACTTTTATGAGGTGTTTGGGTATCGGCAAGTGGTGTCCATCATCAAATCGTACAGTTTGTTCTTCTATCCAGAACACTGCAAGTCCCCAGTGGCAAGTCATGTGAACGGGCAAAAGAAGAGCTTTCACATCTTTGAAGTTAACGTCAGTGCAGTCATGTTTTACCAAGTTTTCAACCACTGTGTGAGCTAAGTTTGCATCTGTAAGAAATGACGGTAAAGCCAAGAAAGATGTTTTCCCATCAAATGAATTTGCTCTTGCACAATAGAGTTTCAACATTAGAGTTATTGTTTCGTCAGAAAGGTATCTTTCTCCGCAAAAGGTTGCAAGTTCCTGGGATGTTACGTTGCTTCCATAGCACTTAACTTTAAATACCTTTCCATTTGAGGTATTATCGAGAAGTGCGGATTGAACTTTTTCTCTGTCAGCAATGGTGTGGCTTGCAAAAGCAAGAAGTAACCAATTTTCCTCAAACGGCACGTCTTTCTTTATTTCCTTAATACGGTAGTACTGCTTTATGGCTCTAATGCCCTGGATGGTTAGAGATCCGTAATGGTCGAAGCTTACAACATTTGTTCCTCCAATTTGTATGTCCTGGTTTAGTGCGTCTTCGCTCTTCTTTATCACGTGAAATGGTGGAATCTCTTTGAGCTTTAGAGGATCGAGGTTTCTATCTATATCAGGGATCATAACAAACTCTGTTAGGTTTGGGTTTGTAGTTGGAATGCACAACTGAGCAAGCCTTCTTCTACTTGTATTGAATATTCCGTTGCCTTTTAAAATGTCCAACGACATGGCGTCTCCTGTTTCTGATGTGGCTTCGTCCTCAGAGAGTTCGATGACTATCTTTTTGAAAGGTCGTGCAGCATTGTTTTCCCTCACTGTATCGCTGGTATGTTCCTCCTCTTCATCAGATGTGATTAGTGACTTAGTCCTGCACTTCTTTCCAGCATAACAAAGTGGAACGTCATTATCACTGTCATGGGAGTGGTCTTTTACATCCGCGGCATTGGTAAAATCTAAAACGGCAGGTTTCATCTCACCCTCGATGCTACTGGTCAGCGAAATGTTAGAACAACGTACACTAGTTCTCAGTTTAGACCGAAATAAAAGTGCCTTTTGTGATTTGGTTAGTTCACGTTTTCTTGTCCTAAGTTTTTTCTTACCGAAAGTTGTTTCCACTTTGACACTTTTTGCTTCCATTTTAGGCTTCTCTTTCTTTCCTTTTTTCTTGTTCTGCTCGTTTTGCTTTTTTGCATCTTGTGACACATTCGTTGTTGTCATGCGTCTAGTTCCTGTTTTGCCTCTTGTGCGTTTCTGGTGAGCCGTACTGTTCTGGTTCCATTGCGGTTCGATATCTGGATCTACCTTGTGTCTTCTACTCCTCCCATACTTAGATTTCGATTCAAAATTTATGACTCGGTTGAAATGAGATGCAGGTAACCACATGTCATCGTTTGGGCCAAAACCTTTAAATCTTGCTTTGTATTCATACGTCAGAGTGTCTTTAGCAAATCGTCTGTCAATAATGCTTTCCACCTCGTAAAAGTCGTCTGGGTATGGATTCAGCTCCTCTTCTGCTAAAATTGAATCCGACAAACTCTCATGGAGGGTGGAGTCTTCCTGAACCTCTTCTCGTAAAACATAGCCCATTTCAGTGATCATTTTCTTCGAGTCTGGATGAAGGTGATAAGAACCTGAAATTTCTTCTTCCACCGGAAGAAGCTCTACTGCTCCAATAATTGCGGATGGTGCCTTCCATGGAGTCAAAACAACATCGCTGGGAACTTTATATGAGCCGTTGCTATATTCATACAGAGAGCAACGTAGACGCACTGACGAGGGGGGCTTTGATTTAAAGCTTGTTATCTCGGAACTGTCTTTTGACGATTGAATGCTTTCAACTCTAACAATGTCGTAGACCTTTACGCCTTTGTACATACTCTTCAAAGCAATATTGCAGAACTTAACTACGTCGTGGTTTGGATCTATAGGAGCCTTTCCAGGAAGGTATTTTGAAGCCCAATGCCTCTTTTGACGAGAACGGGAAATGTATTCTCTAGGAAGGAGAAGCTTGATGGCTTGTTTTATATGGACGTATGTCATTTTCCCATTAACCATTTTGCTGACTTTCCATTTTCCTCCATTTTGCTCATCGCTGCCATCTTCTACTTCATCATCAAGTAGCTCTTCATTGTCATCCAGGCTGTCACTGAGATCAGTACCCACTACAACGCCATCTTGACACTCATCCACTACATCATTCGCTAAATCGTTGACTAAGTTGTCTTTGCAATCAGCATAGGATTGGTTTAGTCGGTTATAGCTCTCTGGCGGCGGGCTAGTAACTATGTCAATCTCACTTGGATGTTCAAATGTTTGAGGCTTGTTCCAATAACCTGAACTTTTCAACAATTCAACACATCCAGCAGGCATGTATAACGTCATCAAACCTTGAGCAGCTGCCACTCCCCGGTAATGTGCTGCCTTCTGTTCTTCTCTAAAGTCTTCATAACTGGAGGGATAATTGTATATATCCGTTACGTCTGTTTCATGCTTTTTAAAAGAAAATGCCCGTTGTCTCCTTTTCGCAGACTGTCTTACATTGGCTCCAGCTTGGGAAAGTCGTTTCTTTGCATTAACATTAAACTGGACCTTTGCGCTTTTGTCTAACATATCAGCAAGGGTGGGCTGTGAATCAAGAGATTGTAGTTCATTCGTTTTCCCCTGCAATTCGCTTATGATTCGTTCAGTCGACTTGGTACCAGAGTTATACGGAGAGCTCCAAGCTACTCCAAGGTCTTTAAAATGAAGGAACATAGCCAGCTGATAAAGGGTAGCAGCTGCGAAAAGAATTTCGGCAGTTGTATAGCATCCATATGTAAGAAAACTACCGCGTTTGGAAGGATCTTCCTTTGCTCCTGGCTTGGAATGCAATGGTATTTTCTTCAGCTCCAAAACTCTTCGCCACAAACGAAACACCGTTATTGCACAAGACACTGACTCCTGCACATCACCTGGGCATCCAAAGTTTGGCTTACGAAATGGCTCGATTAGACAGTAAACAGCTCTTATGTACAGACTAGTGGCCTGAGAGCCGGGTATATGCTCATCCAGAAGATCGGCAATTCGTGGAGTGAAGAGCCTTTCACACGCATCTGAGTTTTGATCGCAAAAGTACACCAATAGCAGATCTGTAGCATTGAACCCGCAATCCATCCCCAATTGTTGGCATCGGTTTTTAAGGTCTTGCAAATGCTGTATAGTCGCAAGTCGAGTCGTCTCTCCATCTTGCTTCCAAAAGTGCAATTCTCTCGTTTCATATTTAAGATTCTTAAGAAACAGCCTTTGCTCGTGATCGTAATCTAAGGCTGCGATAGCTGGAAATTTCCAATAATACGGAGCGAGAAATCGCTCTTCATCTATACCCAGTCCAAGGAAGGGAACTCCATCTATTACTTCATTCTCTACTGGTGTCATTAACTTTACAGCAGCCGACAGGGAGAATCCTGCAGAATCAGTGGAAAACATTATCAGGTTAATTGGAAATTCTCGTGCTTTACCTGACTTTTCATAGAAGCATAATTTCCTTAGGTGCTCCCAGTATTTTAAAAGATGGCTAGCTTTGTATCCCTTATCTCTTGTTGGCCAAATGCAATAGATAAGAGACGGCTTCTCTAGCGATGCCAGAGCCGTTAAGTTATGAATTGACACATTCTTTGCCAGCATATCTTTTTCAAGGAGCTCGTCTATCATCCTCTTTAACGCGGTGTAATCATCGGGATCACCCATTGTCGCATTTCTGCGTGGTATGGAAAGTTCTTCATGAACCCATTGTTTAACATCCGGATCCCATGCCTTACCAAGCAGAAGTACGTCGCCATCGTTTGTTACCCGAGGGTGAAGATATCTTAAGCTTCTTGCTCCGTCACTTGATTCGTTTACTGGAAGGCCCTTAAAAGTATATGCTGCTTTGTCCAGGACATGTTGATTGACACCGGTATCCAATCTGTTTTCTTTAGAATGGTTTGCAGCTGTTGTCTCACCAGTTAAACCAAATATGTCTGCAAGGAGTGCATAGTTTGTACTTCCCAGCTCGTTTTTGAAGAGACTGCTGATGTCTTTAACTAAATCAACATAGTGGTTGTTGTTCTTTTTTAACAGCTTTGAAGTCAGATTTCTTAAAATCATAATCTGAACAGGTTTCTCTTTAGAAACCCCCATTTTAAATAAACGAATCAAGTCAACAACAAGTTTCTCTTCATCCCCATTCAAGCAAGAGTCCATCAAACAGTTTTCCCATTCTTTGTCAGAAAGCTTAACTTTCACCAGTTCTTTGACTTGCTTCTCCACTTCCTTTCTTCTCTTCACCTCGCGTTCAAGTGCAATCTCGACTTCATCCCTCCTGGAGTAACGTTTATTCATGCCTCTTAAGCCAAGTCTATCATTTATTTCACTTAAGCTTCCCTTGAGCCTGTGCCTTAAGACATCTTTCAAGTCCCTATACTGGGCTGCACAGTTTTTACATGTAAAAGGGTGGTCACCATGGGAGCTTGCATATTCCTCACAAGGAGGATCCAGGCTTTTTATTCCTCCTTTTAACTTTATGTCTTTTCCATTTACAGAGATCGTATGGGCTATTGGGACATACACCGATTTTGCCGTATCACTGGCCTTCTCTAAGAGATGTTTCGAGTCGACAGGATGCGTATTCTTCCAGACTTGATACGTACAGCAAAGCTCATGACCTTCGTACCTTTTGAAACAAGAGATTTCACCTGTATTCAGCATTTTCTTGAATAACAACTTCGCTGTTGTACGCCTTATTTGACGGTCTTGTGAGAATTTGGATACGACCTCCAGATCCCAGAGATAACGACATCTAACCGTTTCTTCTTTCCCCGTCGTGAATGATCTGGAGGTCGCTCCCCGTTTAAAGGAAGGAAAAATTTGCTGATATCCTGTTGACAAGGATAATTAGTAGAACTGGCTGGCGGTCGTGATTGTTCCATTGGCAGTGCTGTGTCCTCCTCTGATGCCTTGAAAAATTTCACAGCTTCTCGATGGTATACCGAACAGGCGTGCTCGGCGGTCATAATCAGCCCAGAAAACTTGAGAATGGCTGTGCCAGCTAAAACATCGTCAATTCTCCCTTGCCTCCTGAACTTCATTCGTGAATGTGGTTTCTCATTTTCCTTTGCCCACTTTTGAAAGGAGATGCAAATTTCACAGCGAAAATTACTTTTACCGTGATGGCTAAACTGGGGAAAGACGTCACCAAGAAAAGTGAAATCGCAATTGGACGCACCAAGCTCACCAACTCGAATTGGAGGGAAGGATGCTGCTATTAGTGAGCGTATCCTGGCATCCGAGTATAACGAGGTTGTGCCACAATGACGTTGAATTTCTTGTCTTTTAACAGTGAAATTAACGCTTGAAGGAAACATATTAGTAAGATAGTTTTGAAACGTTTTCGGGTTGGAAGGCAAATGAGAAGGATAAAACATGCCTACACGCCTATGGAAACGATCATAAAGCGTTAACTTTGATGAAACGTCTTCATCATCTGCCGCATCACTGCTTGACCGACTTTCATTCATTTTCCGTTTTTTGCTTTTTATCTGTATTTCTACATCACTCTCTTTACCAAGATAACCTTCTGACTCATCTTCAGATTCGAACTCGTTAAAGTCGAGAGTACAGCTTCGTTTCCGTTTCATCTCTCTTTCTTCTTCGATATCACTATCGGAGGAATCAACTGATTTGTATTCGTGCCCTGATTCTTCATCGTACAGAGCCTCATCCTTGTTTTCCCGTTTCTCTTCATCATCGACAGAAGAATCGAATTCCTGACTAAGCTCCATTTCCTTCTCTACCTCTTCGGTGATTTCTAATTTGCCGATTTTTGAAGATGACATATTTGTTTCAAAGGAGTCGTATGCTTCATTTTGTGACAGACTTTCTTTTTTTACCGCCTTTTCTGTAGCCATTTCTACCTCCTCATCGTCGTCATTGACAGGGGAACCGACTATCTTCCCAAGATCTATCTCCTTCTCTTTCTCATCTACGATGTTAAATTCGTTGACTTTTGATGGAGAGGGAATAAACTTAATTCCGCTTAGACTCTTCTTTCTCCTAATAACATTAATAAAATTTCCATTTCCAAGAACGTGCTCTCCGAATAGGGTAAAAAAACGCTCTCTTTCTTTACTGTTAACATCTATCTGGACATGTTTCGCAAAAGCAACCCATAATTCCTTCTTAAGAATAACATCTGCAGGAGTACCTGTCATTAATGCCTGATTTGCCCACGACTGAATTATATTGAACTCTAATTCAGCAATGCATACTCGTGGCTCTCTTAGCATGATACCTTTGTATCCAACCTTTTTTCTGTTGCTCTTCATGACGCCAACTTTCTGCCCACACATACCTTTTGAAATGGCGTAGCCAAGGAGAGACAAAAAGGTATCCCTTTCATCATCTGTAACAGTAGGATGAAGGTGCTGGAAATGGTTCCACAAGGTGTCCTTTTTTGTTACCGTTTCATCGTCCGTGCTCACAACATATTGAGTAAACCACGATGTAACGTCATTTAATGTTACCTAAGTGATTAAAAATGACACAAAAAATATCTGTATCAGCTATAATGATTGTATAAATCACTGTCTTCTTTTTCACACGTAAAATCAAACTTTAAAGACTTAATCTATGAATCACTACGTAATTGCAGATTACAGGTGGGAATTGAATTATGGGAACAACCGGATGGACTTTATATTATTACTTTATATATTAACTTTATATATTAACTTTATATTTAAGTACAAATTATCCTTTAAAAATAGTACCTTAAAAGTAACAGGTTGATTTAATGGAACATCCGCCATAATGTCTCTAGATACCTGAAACGAACAATAAAAAAGACAATTGAATATTAAAAGATATCTTGATTTTCTTGACAAATGTCAATTAATTGCTGTACCTCCCAATTCTTCAACGTTCCTGAGCCAGTATTTTGACCTTTGACAATGATTGTGCAAAATATCAAAACGTTATTCAATATTTACAATTTAGGATACCATGCAAACAAATTTGTTCATTAACATGTGGCATTAGAGTATGATAAAATAGGTCATCTCTAGCTTCTGGACACACACCCTTGTGAATCCCCCAAAATGTAGTATTAGCAAAATGTGGATACTACAAAATATTAAAAGACAAGGTACATTTACTAATGAATACAAGATTCATATTCATATTTAAGCACTAAACTAATTTTTGAAATCTCGCAATTTAACCAAAAATATAAAAGCAGAGAGCATGAATAGTATGCAATAAGTAACATAAGCATTAACGAAAATGAGAAATGTGTCTAATATGCAATTATTGTATAACGACATGAGACGGATCTTAGCACTCACTGAAGTCATTCACAAACACAGGTGTACAAGTAAACTCGTACAAACTATATCGGCAAATAGTAGCAACAAGAGTAAGATAAGTTCATGAATGGTATGCAATAAGTAACATAAGCATGCATTGACGAAAATGAGAAATGTGTCTAATATGCAATTATTGTATAACGACATGAGACGGATCTTAGCACTCACTGAAGTCATTCACAAACACAAGTGTACAAGTAAACTCGTACAAACTATGTCGGCAAATAGTAGCAACAAGAGTAAGATAAGTTCATGAATGGTATGCAATAAGTAACATAAGCATTAACGAAAATGAGAAATGTGTCTAATATGCAATTATTGTATAACGACATGAGACGGATCTTAGCACTCACTGAAGTCATTCACAAACACAAGTGTACAAGTAAACTCGTACAAACTATGTCGGCAAATAGTAGCAACAAGAGTAAGATAAGTTCATGAATAGTATGCAATAAGTAACATAAGCATTAACGAAAATGAGAAATGTGCCTAATATGCAATTATTGCATAACGACATGAGACAGATCTTAGCACTCACTGAAGTCATTCACAAACACAAGTGTACAAGTAAACTCGTACAAACTATGTCGGCAAATAGTAGCAACAAGAGTAAGATAAGTTCATGAATGGTATGCAATAAGTAACATAAGCATTAACGAAAATGAGAAATGTGTCTAATATGCAATTATTGTATAACGACATGAGACGGATCTTAGCACTCACTGAAGTCATTCACAAACACAGGTGTACAAGTAAACTCGTACAAACTATATCGGCAAATAGTAGCAACAAGAGTAAGATAAGTTCATGAATGGTATGCAATAAGTAACATAAGCATTAACGAAAATGAGACATGTGCCTAATATGCAATTATTGTATAACGACATGAGACAGATCTTAGCACTCACTGAAGTCATTCACAAACACAAGTGTACAAGTAAACTCGTACAAACTATGTCGGCAAATAGTAGCAACAAGAGTAAGATAAGTTCATGAATGGTATGCAATAAGTAACATAAGCTTTAACGAAAATGAGAAATGTGTCTAATATGCAATTATTGTATAACGACATGAGACAGATCTTAGCACTCACTGAAGTCATTCACAAACACAGGTGTACAAGTAAACTCGTACAAACTATGTCGGCAAATAGTAGCAACAAGAGTAAGATAAGTTCATGAATGGTATGCAATAAGTAACATAAGCATTAACGAAAATGAGAAATGTGTCTAATATGCAATTATTGTATAACGACATGAGACGGATCTTAGCACTCACTGAAGTCATTCACAAACACAAGTGTACAAGTAAACTCGTACAAACTATGTCGGCAAATAGTAGCAACAAGAGTAAGATAAGTTCATGAATGGTATGCAATAAGTAACATAAGCATTAACGAAAATGAGAAATGTGTCTAATATGCAATTATTGTATAACGACATGAGACAGATCTTAGCACTCACTGAAGTCATTCACAAACACAGGTGTACAAGTAAACTCGTACAAACTATGTCGGCAAATAGTAGCAACAAGAGTAAGATAAGTTCATGAATGGTATGCAATAAGTAACATAAGCATTAACGGAAATGAGAAATGTGCCTAATATATGCAATTATTGCATAACGACATGAGACGGATCTTAGCACTCACTGAAGTCATTCACAAACACAAGTGTACAAGTAAACTCGTACAAACTATGTCGGCAAATAGTAGCAACAAGAGTAAGATAAGTTCATGAATAGTATGCAATAAGTAACATAAGCATTAACGGAAATGAGAAATGTGCCTAATATGCAATTATTGCATAACGACATGAGACAGATCTTAGCACTCACTGAAGTCATTCACAAACACAAGTGTACAAGCTAAGTAAACTCGTACAAACTATGTCGGCAAATAGTAGCAACAAGAGTAAGATAAGTTCATGAATGGTATGCAATAAGTAACATAAGCATGCATTGACGAAAATGAGAAATGTGCCTATAAATATGCAATTATTGCATAACGACATGAGACAGATCTTAGCACTCACTGAAGTCATTCACAAACACAAGTGTACAAGTAAACTCGTACAAACTATGTCGGCAAATAGTAGCAACAAGAGTAAGATAAGTTCATGAATGGTATGCAATAAGTAACATAAGCATGCATTGACGAAAATGAGAAATGTGCCTAATATGCAATTATTGCATAACGACATGAGACAGATCTTAGCACTCACTGAAGTCATTCACAAACACAAGTGTACAAGTAAACTCGTACAAACTATGTCGGCAAATAGTAGCAACAAGAGTAAGATAAGTTCATGAATGGTATGCAATAAGTACCAGAAGCATTAACGAAAATGAGAAATGTGCCTAATATGCAATTATTGCATAACGACATGAGACAGATCTTAGCACTCACTGAAGTCATTCACAAACACAAGTGTACAAGCTAAGTAAACTCGTACAAACTATGTCGGCAAATAGTAGCAACAAGAGTAAGATAAGTTCATGAATGGTATGCAATAAGTAACATAAGAATGCATTGACGAAAATGAGAAATGTGCCTAATATGCAATTATTGCATAACGACATGAGACAGATCTTAGCACTCACTGAAGTCATTCACAAACACAAGTGTACAAGTAAACTCGTACAAACTATGTCGGCAAATAGTAGCAACAAGAGTAAGATAAGTTCATGAATGGTATGCAATAAGTAACATAAGCATGCATTGACGAAAATAAGAAATGTGCCTAATATGCAATTATTGTATAACGATAGTATTGTATGGTATTGAATAACGATGGTATGTATGTATGTATGTATATATATATACATAATATACAAAAAGTTATAGCCGGAATTTACACACACTACCAGTACAAGTAAACAGAGCCAAGTTGTTCGAAGCTTGATTAGTGCTTATTCAGGATTACTTAAGAGAAAACATTGATGAGGAAGATTTAATTTTGTATTTAAAAAGTTACGCTTTGACGAGGAATGACTAGTGCTCTTCCACATTGGACTTTAACCAAGAGGGCCAAAATCGTTGTTTGAAATTAATACCAGAGTTGTTATCATGCGCTCATCAGGATTGATCACTTATGTATAGGTATATTCACATGGGGTATCTTCAATAATTTAACAATTAAAGCAGCGTGCAGTTTTAGGAATATATTACTTTCTTGTGTACTGTGGGGTTTTAGTTTTTTCAGCATGTTTTTCATATAATTCCCATGGTTTTGTGAAATCATACTGTACGGTTTTGAAACCCTTCAAAGGAATACGTGCATGTGAGACACTGGACTTTAGAACCTGTAATCAAAATAAACACAGTAACTGTTAGAGATGAAATTATGGTTTGGATTACATCAAAACACCTTAAATATACGACGAAGTTGTGAAACTCTTTATATAAAAACGTAAGAGATCAGTGAAGCACACCGCGTTTTTGTTTCTTTCTATATATATAACATCTACAGTAGATAGCTTTTAGAGAATAAAAGTACGTTAGCCGTAGCTGTCTTCAGGTTGAACCATAAATTAAATAGTCATACTGGTCAGAAGGTACCATGCTCGAAAAGGTATCACATTTAGTTTTGACAAGAGGAAACTATTTTTTAACTTCACTGTATCAGGGGCTGTGTCACCGAGTTTCGAATACTCTGTGTGATTGTGAAAATAACAACGAGGCAACGGTTGGAAGGCTACGCTGTAGCAGGCAGGGTTCTTCAGGTTCCGGCGCGACTTGCGTCACAGGCAGGCCAATCCAGAATAGCCGTCAAGCAGGCTGGCATATGTTCATCACTCGCCGCTGTGAGTATAGCCGTTTAATCAGCCATTCAATAATTTACATTAATTAGCTCAGTCGGCTAAAACATAGCAGCGACATAGCAAATGCCTGTATAAATGATATAAGGAGAGCTCAGTTATACATAAAGTTCTCCGACTTGTTTTGAAATATACACGTAGGCCGGATTTTTAGCCGTCTTGAACGATTATTAGCAGTTCATTTATTGAAATGACAAAACGTTTTTTGTTGACATTTAACGGCGTTATTACTTATACACTTGGAGCGAAGTAACAAAAGGCGTTAATCCTTAAAAAGTAAATACTCTTACTGCTTGCGTAGCAAAAAAAAAAAAGAGAAGAAATTTAACAAAAATATCGCAAAAAAACTGAAAGAGTAGTAAAAACTAACCCAGTGAAAAATCCATGAAAGTGAACGGCGAGTTAGGGACGAAATGCAGTTATTATTCAGTATAATTTTTAACTGAAGACAAAGTACCTAAAGTGGATATCATGCAAACTCAGGAATCGAAATTCAACAGGCCAAGCTTTCTCGTCTGGAAACTACTTTTTTTTCTTGATCAGACAGCGCGGACGTTTGGGATAGAAGACAGGAAGACTGACTATGAAGATGCACATGTATGAAATGCCAGACCGAAAACGAACCAAACATTAGTTTCTGGTATAGCGAAAAATAATTTTTCCCAAATGTCTATAACACAGAAGTTATCGGGAGTTTGAAAGTACTCCCGGTCTCTATTGAAAAATAAAGTAACACCATAATTATACGCTATTTCTTGGTAGTTTTAAAAAGAAAATGACACATTCACAAAGCTCCTAAATGAATAATTAAAGGACGATAAAAGCGTTGAGCTCCTCCATTTCCCTTACTATTTTCGAGTGAATGAGCCCGCGATACCGAAAAACAGCTGTTTTCGCAGGCTAATTTTTTAAAGAATATCTATCTGAGATACAATTGAACATAATATTTAATTAGAGCAGATCCGGTCCGGTACTGTGATTAGGCCTGGATACAAATATCACGTAAAATCGCCTAAATATCATTCCGGAATATCACGTAAAAAGTCGGTTCTAAATATCAGGCAAAATTTTCTAAATATCAGGCAAAATTTTCTAAATTTCCCACTAACAAAGATAATGTTAATACAGTTTTAATAAATAATATAATATAACAACCTTTTTTGTTATCGTACTCGCATTTTTCACAAAATAAGTTTACAACCATTGGTGGATCCGCCATTTTGCTCTGAGTCTGACCTCTGTACTGACTGCACTAAGCATCATGGGATACATTATTAAGTGGGAAACCGCTGATCCAGATTACTGTTGCCACTGAATTGAGCTAACCAGTTTCAATCACCAAAAACTACGCTGAAAATGCCTAGACCCTCAACAAAATTCCAAAATATCCCAACGATATCCCATTTTTTTTCTAAATATCACATTGTTTTCTAAATATCATGGAAGGTTCTAAATATCTAAAAAAATATCATGATATTTGTATCTAGGCCTAACTGTGATGGAATTTTTTAGGGACGTCTTTGCCGATGTTACGTGTTTGCAGTCTGTTGAGTTGTTTCTTTATAGTTATTTTTTTATTTGATAGCCGATTAGATAACTAGCTTGATCCAACGTACACCAGCAGGATTGTCGTTCATGGTTACTTGCTTGAACAATTCGTCATGAGTTGGCGCCCTTTTCAGGAAATTATCGAAACCGTCGAGGTTTTTGTTATGCTGCCAAATTAGTGT
The DNA here is from genome assembly GCA_030867875.1 of Actinernus sp. WN-2022. Lineage (NCBI taxonomy): Eukaryota > Metazoa > Cnidaria > Anthozoa > Actiniaria > Actinernidae > Actinernus > Actinernus sp. WN-2022. The sequence continues at coordinate 5,421 of JAOWCC010001777.1, read as the reverse complement.
CGCGTGACTATAAAATTCTACAGATTAATAATTTCCAATCCGCAGAAAATCATGTACAGACCTCCAAAAAACCATCACGTACCGTTTAACGTTGGCACAGCAATAAAAAAAAAATCTGCAGAGTTCACAGAATTTTTTCAGTAAAGGAATGCTACCGCACTTTTAGCTTGGCGATTCTTTCAGTCACAAAACGATGTACTAGCGCCACGTGCACGTGATTGTGCCGCAAATATTTTTTTTTATGACATTACCAAAGTGACAGTATCAAGCTGGAAATTGGAGATTAACTGGCCTTAGCATATTAGCATTCGTCGGGTTTGGGATCCACTCACTTTGAAATCTACTCATTAAACAGAAAAGGCCTGCTCAAAGCAAAAGAACTGTCACTTTTAAAATATACCGGTCCGGTACTGTGATCAGAAGTTTATGGGTCCTACAGTGCTTGTAAATCCACAGAACTGCTAATATGTCACCAGATATGTTTAATCCGGAGCAATGTTCACCGGTTGCTGTTTTGCTATTAGGCACCAGAAAACTGATAAGATATTAGATTTGATGAGCTGCAGAAAAAAGAAGTAAATGGTAGTCGTTGCATGCTGTTATGAGACTTTCAACCGGAATCCGCTAGTTGTATAGCAAGTTTCGTTTCATAATTTTCCGAGTGTTGGAAAGATTTCCGATTCAAAACAATAAGACCTTCATCATTGTTTCTATTTCCTGTACGTTGTCGAGATGTAATTTAGTGTTATAAGTAAGATACCGGCACAGAAAAAAAGTCTCAAAAAGACTTCTACTGCATTCGAAGATGGAAACAGATGAGCAATGTATAAGCAAAGAGAATTTCAGAGTTATTGCGTCGCGTCCAATTCACAGATAAGAAAATAGAAATAAATGAACCTATTTAGGGCTAATGACATGCCAGAAATGTCAACAATTTATAATCTGACACAAACAGTTTAGACCAGATCGGTCGCAATAATTCTACTTGATACGTGCATGCACTACATCGTGACTATCTTCGTAGCAAGCAATGTTTTAGTCAAGAAATTTATTAGCATATGATTTTTACGGGAAAAACACACTTTGTAATTGTTCTTCGTCTTGTGCCAGTGCAGTGCGAGAGGCGTCTTTTGAACATGATAACGAGAAAAACGATTATTTAGTCTGCGTAACGGAAGTCGCGTAACGGCCACATTTTTGTTGAGCGCGGTCTCGGTCGCGTTCATCCCATTGTACTGAATTTCCAATAAACTGCCATCCTATTCTTATCATCATCAAAATAGGATTCTAATAGAACATTTCAGACCGCAGCCTCACCGTGTAAGCGATATTATAGAGGTACAAGAACCTACAAGAATATCGAAAGAGCTCAGCACAAGAGCAACACCTTTCCGTTGAAGTATTCTTAATCTGTAATGTGGGTAAGATAACGAACAGAAACGTGTAAACAGGGACTCTGGTGAGTCATGTCCGTAAAATATAATGCACACAGACCTTCAAAAAAAAAACAAGGCCAAAATTGAACATCACAATGCTTTCAAAGCTGATTTACAGCAATCGTGAACAGAAATTAGTACCGAGTCTGACGTTTATCTGCGTGACGGCTTGTCATTATATTTCACCTTTCAAGAAGTCGGTAGAAAACGTTCATCACGTACGGTTTAACGTTAGCACAGAAATAAAAACTACATCTGTAGAGTTCACTTAGTTGTACCGGACTAACTCCTATAATTAGCAGAAAACTCTCGGCACCGCTCTGAACTAACTTCATCACTTTGCGGGTTAGTCTCACCGTGTTTAATACAAGTAAGATACAATTCTGGCGCAGAAAAAAAGTCGCAAAAATGCACCTACTGCACCTAGGAAGCTCATTCAACAGATGAAAAACGAATTTTAGAGTTTTCGCGTCGCGTCAAATTCACAGATTGAATCACATGTTTTATTTTTTTTCAGTTCAGACCAGATCAGGCGCAATAAGTCAATAATAGCTGCACAGAGCCGAAAATCTGCTCAAATCTGAAAAGTTAGAACTTTTGCGTTTTTTTCAGTAAAGGAATGCTACCGCACTTTTAGCTTGGCGATTCTTTCAGTCACAAAAACGATGTACTAGCGCCACGTGCACGTGATTGTGCTGCAAAAATTTATAATTAAAACATTACCAAAGTGACAGTATCAAGCTGGAAATTGGAGATCAACTGGCCTTAGCATATTAGCATTCGTCGGGTTTGGGATCCACTCACTTTGAAATCTACTCATTAAACATAAAAGGCCTGCTTAAAGCAAAAGAACTGTCACTTTTAAAATATACCGGTCCGGTACTGTGATCAGAAGTTTATGGGTCCTACAGTGCTTGTGAATCCACAGAACTGCCAATATGTCACCAGATATGTTCACCGGTTGCTGTTTTGCTATTAGGCACCAGAAAACTGATAAGATATTAGATTTGATGAGCAGCAGAAACAAGAAGTAAATGGTAGTCGTTGCATGCTTTTACTAGACTTTCAACCGGAATCCGCTTGTTGTATAGCAAGTTTCGTTTCATAATTTTCCGAGTGTTGGAAAGATTTCCGATTCAGAACAATAAGACATTCATCATTGTTTCTATTTCCTGTACGTGGTCGAGATGTAATTTAGTGTTATAAGTAAGATACCGGCACAGAAAAAAGTCTCAAAAAGACTTCTACTGCATTCGAAGATGGAAACAGATGAGCAATGTATGAGCAAAGAGAATTTCAGAGTTATTGCGTCGCGTCCAATTCACAGATAAGAAAATAGAAATAAATGAACCTATTTAGGGCTAATGACATGCCAGAAATGTCAACAATTTATAATCTGACACAAACAGTTTAGACCAGATCGGTCGCAATAATTCTACTTGATACGTGCATGCACTACATCGTGACTATCTTCGTAGCAAGCAATGTATTAGTCAAGAACTTTATTAACATATGATTTTTACGGGAAAATCATACTTTGTAATTGTCTTGATCTTGTGCCAGTGCAGTGCGAGAGTCGTCTTTTGAATATGATAACGAGAAAAACGATTATTTAGCCTGAGTAACGGAAGTCGCGTAACGGCCTCATTTTTGTTGAGCGCGGTCTCGGGCGCGTTCATCCCATTGTACTGAATTTCCAATAAACTGCCATCCTATACTTATCAACATCAAAATAGGATTCTAATAGAACATTTCAGACCGCAGCCTCACCGTGTAAGCGATATTATAGAGGCACATAGTTATACAAGAATATCGAAAGAGCTCAGCACAAGAGCAACACCTTTCCGTTGAAGTATTCTTAATCTGTAATGTGGGTAAGATAACGAACAGAAACGTGTAAAACAGGGACTCTGATGAGTCATGTCCGTAAAAAAATAATGCACACAGACCTTAAAAAAAAACAAGACCAAAAATGAACATCACAATGCTTTCAATGCTGATTTACAGCAATTGTGAACAGAAATTAGTACCGAGTCTGACGTTTATCTGTGTGACGGCTTGTCATTATATTTCACCTTTCAAGAAGTCGGTAGAAAACGTTCATCACGTACCGTTTAACGTTAGCACAGAAATAAAAACTACATCTGTAGAGTTCACTTAGTTGTACCGGACTAACTCCTATAATTAGCAGAAAACTCTCGGCACCGCTCTGAACTAACTTCATCACTTTGCGGGTTAGTCTCACCGTGTTTAATACAAGTAAGATACAATTCTGGCGCAGAAAAAAAGTCGCAAAAATGCACCTACTGCACCTAGGAAGCTCATTCAACAGATGAAAAACGAATTTTAGAGTTTTCGCGTCGCGTCAAATTCACAGATTGAATCACATGTTTTATTTATTTTCAGTTCAGACCAGATCAGGCGCAATAAGTCAATAATAGCTGCACAGAGCCGAAAATCTGCTCAAATCTGAAAAGTTAGAACTTTTGCGTTTTTTTCAGTAAAGGAATGCTACCGCACTTTTAGCTTGGCGATTCTTTCAGTCACAAAAACGATGTACTAGCGCCACGTGCACGTGATTGTGCTGCAAAAATTTATAATTAAAACATTACCAAAGTGACAGTATCAAGCTGGAAATTGGAGATCAACTGGCCTTAGCATATTAGCATTCGTCGGGTTTGGGATCCACTCACTTTGAAATCTACTCATTAAACATAAAAGGCCTGCTTAAAGCAAAAGAACTGTCACTTTTAAAATATACCGGTCCGGTACTGTGATCAGAAGTTTATGGGTCCTACAGTGCTTGTGAATCCACAGAACTGCCAATATGTCACCAGATATGTTTAATCCGGAGCATGTTCACCGGTTGCTGTTTTGCTATTAGGCACCAGAAAACTGATAAGATATTAGATTTGATGAGCAGCAGAAACAAGAAGTAAATGGTAGTCGTTGCATTCTTTTACTAGACTTTCAACCGGAATCCGCTAGTTGTATAGCAAGTTTCGTTTCATAATTTTCCGAGTGTTGGAAAGATTTCCGATTCAGAACAATAAGACATTCATCATTGTTTCTATTTCCTGTACGTGGTCGAGATGTAATTTAGTGTTATAAGTAAGATACCGGCACAGAAAAAAGTCTCAAAAAGACTTCTACTGCATTCGAAGATGGAAACAGATGAGCAATGTATGAGCAAAGCGAATTTCAGAGTTTTTGCGTCGCGTCCAATTCACAGATAAGAAAATAGAAATAAATGAACCTATTTAGGGCTAATGACATGCCAGAAATGTCAACAATTTACCACCGTATTAGAAAAAAAACATCTGACACAAACAGTTTAGACCAGATCGGTCGCAATAATTCTACTTGATACGTGCATGCACTACATCGTGACTATCTTCGTAGCAAGCAATGTATTAGTCAAGAAATTTATTAACATATGATTTTTACGGGAAAAACATACTTTGTAATTGTTCTTGGTCTTATGCCAGTGCAGTGCGAGAGTCGCCTTTTGAACATGATAACGAGAAAAACGATATAAACTTCCCAATCAGTGGACTCCTAGGAGACTGCATAATTACATTCATCTTATTCCTTGACTGCCTCGGAAAGAGTTATAATAAAGTACAATCGAAAACAATCTGGTATATAAACCAACTAACAATAATCATACCAGAAAAACCTTTTCTTAGAATTGAGAAAAAGAACCAACATATTTTAATCAAGAAAGAGCTTAAATTATCAAGTAACTAAGACAGTGGAAAGTGGGAGCATGACTTGGCCTTGGGTGTAACTAAGTTGGTTTCGCTTTCAGCTCTTTCTCCATATACAAAGGGAAAGGCTTTGTTCGCAGGGTAAACGTTAAATAATAATAATGGCCATATTTATACGCTAATAGCTGCCACGCAGTTTACAATGTTGAGTGTAGTACAACAGGTTCTTTCACGTCCCCTTCAAATACTGATTAGAAGTAGAAGGAGACAAGGCC